>CABHPP010147191.1:0-40634 GCA_902168425.1 Peromyscus attwateri
AAGATAGACTCTAAAAGGAAGAGCTAGCCCACCATGATATGGTAGGCAAAACAGGGTCGCCTTATCCTATGACTACGCCATCCACTTCAGGACATCTACAACAGAAACCAATAAGCTGTTATGAGACACACACACACACACACACACACACACACACACAGAGAGAGAGAGAGAGAGAGAGAGAGAGAGAGAGAGAGAGACAGAGAGAGAGACAGAGAGAGAGACAGAGAGAGAGACAGAGATCAGCTCTATTTCTCTCTCTTGTTTGCTCTCACAAACTATTCGCTTTGCTTTGCTTTACCTTACTAAATAAACTTCTGCTTCAACCAACGATGCCTCAGCTGGATTCTTCCCTTTGAGAGTATAAAGGAGAAAGTTTCACCCAGTACCACCACCACCACCTCAATGCGGGCTCTGAATCAATCCTGCAACACAGGAGCCTTTCATGTTCAAACACACAAATACCATGCGAGGAATGTGATCTTTATCCGTCAGTCAATTCCTGTTGCTCTCTGTCTACTGGTAGCAAGAACAAATTTCAGCCCATTTGTGATTTTTCACCTCTAGGTTTGCATCTGCAAGCCCCGAGGAATTTGCATGGATTCCCTCTTCTACCTGCCCGGTTCTTAGTGTCTGTTTGATCTGTACAGGAATGTTAAGCATGCTGTCTGGCTATTCAGGAATCTTGAACAGGTTGTTTGCACTGCTCTCAGGTCCTGGAAACCTCTTGTGACCTCAAGTCTTTCAATAAATCTGTGCTGTACTCAGGGGAAATGATGTTCTCTGCTAACTTCTGGACCACTGGGAATTTGGCCTGGATTTCCCCATTCATCGGGGAACCTCTGAGATCTGTCTTCCCACAGGCTCATCCCTCACTTGGAGACACGGGTCCCCTCTGAAGTCAGATTCCCAAATCTCACTTCATTAGGTGAATGAAGTATAATTTATTTAACCATTCTCTTGTTGGATATTTAGACGGCATTAATCTTTCACTGTCAAATGTTATACTGTCTGGAAGATCTTTGTAATGAAAGCTTAAACCATTTCCATTATTATTTCTTTAAGAGAAATTCTTAGAAGGGCAATTTATGTGTCAAAGAACATGCATATTTTAAAGGTTCCCTATGTGTTGCCAAATCACCGTGCAGAAATGTGACAATTTGCCCCTCACCAGCAGCTCTAAGAATTCTCACTTCCTGAAGCTCAGACCATTTAGCAATAAATTAGTCGTCTAGTTTGCGTCCCTGCTAAGTTTATTTACATGTAATTTCTATACCATTCATAACTTCATAATGAAAACATACTTTGCTAATGTGTAAGTGTTGAACTGATTTTATTTGAAAACCAAGTTATGTGTGAACCACATGACCAGCAGTGTACTGCTTGGTACGATTTCATCAAAGTTAATGGTCAGTTTTTGTTTTTATACTTTATACACTCTACACTAAGTAAAGATTTGGGATTTTTAAAATTTCCTGTAAAAACAATGAGTGTTTTCTGGGAGGGAGAATGACCCTCCAATGGAAGTCATACTCTGATGGCCTGCATCTGTGATTATGTGAGGTCAAGGGGCAAAAAAGGTCTTTGCAGATGTGATTAAGTGATAGCCCTTAATTATACGTTAAGATAGGGCTGGATCCTAAACCATTTGTCAAATGGATAGTTGGCAAGATTGCAAGTATGAGAGGGACCAGGGTTCTGCTGTCAGCTCCCCATGCAAGGACTGGCTCCTCAGAGCCCACACTGGCAGCCAGAAGAGAAATGAAGATTTCAGTCATGGACTGGAAAGGACCTGGATTCTTCCAAAAGCCTGATCAGGCTTCCAGTGGATTCTCTGCAAGCTCCAGTGAAGAGCCCAGTGTCATGACACCCTGACATCTGCCCATGCTTCTGAACATGACTAACATGTGCTCTTTCAGCTGCTAAACTGTGGAATTGGCTACTGCAATGGTAGAGAGTAAGTCATTGGATGCATGGGTGACATAAAATGTAAGTACTGAAAGAGCAGATGAATCCAATGTGATTTCAGAGTGCAAAGTGTCATTTTACTGTCTCCCAAAGACTCACAGAATCCTAAGTCCATTTTATTCCAAATCTCTCTTGGATATTTTTTTTCCAGAATAGTTTGTCCAATCTGTAGCTTCCAAAGTGAGATGATGACGGGATGTACCCATCACCTCTGCCCTGTTGAGCATTAGCTCACCATTTTCAGTGCTCAGTGACTGCTTTATGCTCGGGAGCATTTCCTGTCTGGCACACACACCATTACTCATGTTACCCAGTGAATTCAAAGGTAAGCACCTGCATATATTCATTGTATCTCATCAGAATCGCTAACATCTCTTTCTTTAAGTACTGTTTTCTCCTAGGTTCTACAGCTAGTAAAACAGAAAGACAGGTGGTTATGGAAATAAAAACTGACTAGTCTTCTAGAAGTTTACATCTAAGTTTGTAGTTTGCCACTCGAAACACATTTCCACTTAGAAACAATAAGAAAAAAAATCATCATGACTCACAACACCAGCCCACAAAACCTACTTAATTTAAAGTTTACTCAAACTAATCTTAGAACAATTTAACTGTATTTAAATAGCATTTATTTTACCCATGGGAAGACACATTCAGTTTTCAAGTTTGTAATGGAAGCTTAAGATCTGCCTAGAAAACTTGACCCTTCAGAAGTGGCATTCAGGACCAGTGAGCCCGCTGAACCGCAGAGTGCACATTCCTGCATTTAAAGAGCCCTTAGTGTGCCCTTGGACCACTTCTTTTTGTTTCAGCTCTCTGTACCAGGAGCTCCAGCTGTCCCCATAGCAGCCCTTTCGTCCTCTCTTGCTTGCTCCCAACTACTCTCATTGCATCAGGGTTCTGTAATTGGCATCTGCACACCTATCACCCTCAATATTTAACTTCCTAAAAGGTCTAAGTGAGAAAGAATTGGGACTTAGCTACATGGAGAAGCCATTCTCGGCTCCAGACCCCAACTGTGCATGTGATGTCATTACTAAAGGTGATGCCACGTAGCCAGAAGTTATCTGTGATCTTTCAGACTTATCACACATGAATCTGTCTTGAGGATGCCACATCCCCTCCCTCTGCTATTCCTTTGTGTCTCCTTCTTGTCTACTGAACTGAATAGATGGCTCAGTGGTGAAGTGTAACCAGAAGTTTTTCTGTGTCCCACCTGGTCCACAGCCACTCAGACCCAAGAAAACACACAGAGTTTATATTAATAAAAACTGCTCGGCCATTAGCTCAGGCTTACTACTGATTAGCTCTCACACTTAAACTAACTCATTTCTGTTTATATATATGTTGCTATGTTTTCTGTGGCTTTACCTGTGTATCATTACATGCTGCTCCCTGAACAGCGGGCTGGCTTCTCCTCACTCAGCCTTCCTCTTCCCAGAATTCTCCTTTGTCTGCTTATCCCACCTATACTTCTTGCCTGGCTACTGGACAATCAGCATTTTATTAAACCAGTGTACAAAAGCATTATTCCACAGAATTTCCCCTTTTCTGTTTAATTAAGAAGGAAAGTTTTAACTTTAACATAGTAAAATTATATATAACAAAACAGTTATCAAGCAAGAATTACAGTTACAATATCTAGTCTGTTTATATTTGGCAAATTCCAAGAAAATATTCTATTTATCCTATATTTGTGAGTCTAAGGTTTCATATCTAACTTATCTTTTATTATAACTAAGGAAAATTTAAAACTATCTAGTCTAACTACATCAAAGACCTCAGAAGGATATAATATTACCTAAGTAAACAAGAAGAGCATTGTAAGCAACTTCCAAAAATCTAGAATGATAGAGACAGCTGGCTGCCTATACAGTCACCCAAAGTTCCTCTGCAAGGTTGGGGTGTCCATATTCGGCCCATAGTGAAGAGTACCTGCTATTCTTGGGACCCAACTTCAATTCCCAGAGCCCACATCCATAACTACATGTAATTCCAGCTCTAGGGCATCTGGCACCCTCCTCTGGACACCATGAGCATTGTACACACATATACAAACCCACACACAGACACATACATATACATAATTTAAAGAAAAATACTAAAATATATAAAAAGTGTCTTATCTATTTTATGGCTGGGCACATGTGACTGACGTTTGGGATGCTTTTCCTTGAAGTCCTATCCTGAGTTCATACCCTCTACATCTCACCATCCCCCATAGAAACTCACTGCTATTTTTTTTAATGAGTTAGGAACACAAAAAATGAGTAATTGTAAATATGGATTTAGAATCCCAGTTGTTGAATGACGGAGGTGAGTTATGATTAAGCAAGGAGAGCATGTCAGATATGGTAAACATGGTTAGAGAAGATGCTGGACTGAGCCATAGTCAGGATGGAAGGCACAGAGCTGGCTCATACTGAAGATGGCAGAAGGTGAACTATTAAAAAGTAGTTGTGGAACAGATGGGGTAGGGCCTTCCTTGATGCCTCCGGGACGAAGACTTTGGAATTCATTCTGAAAGCAACAGGGAGCCATCGAATGCTTTGTTAAACCAGGCATTTAGCAGGACTAAGTTGGCGGCATTACGGAAGACGGACACAGCGCTTGTTAAGACAATGTTTCGGTCACGTGGGGGCAGCAGGTACAGATGTTGAAGGCCTACCTTGAACAGACAGCAACAACATAAGGAAAATCCACAGCTGTCTCAACACTGATTCACATTCCTGGGGCGGGGGGGTCTCGGTGTTATTTCCTGCAGAAAGATACTCTAGTCACATCAAGTAAAAGGAATCTGACGGTGGCTTCTCTGGGGTTCGAGGTCCATCCCATGAGGTGGGACACGGAGAGAAGAAAGGCGGGGGGTGGGCAGCACTGCTCTTCCCTTCTGCCCCACGTGGAAGCTGGGGCATCGCAGGGTCGTACCTCCTGGGTGGACATGCCACACTGGACCCTCAGTCAGAGTTTGGGTGGTCACTGTCCCCCTCATGAGAATGTTCCTCATGAGAAGTCTTCTCATGATGACTGTGAGAGAGCTGGGAGGCCCTTCTCTCAGACCTTGGGACCATGGGACCTTCAACCAAAGGACCATGGGAGATATCAGATACTTCCTGACTCACCACCCCAGAGGACACTGGGGAAAATGTTTCTGCCTCTTATCATTGTCCCGTGACCAGAGGTTTTGAACACTGAGCTTTCGGCCTGCCTGCATTTTGTTGTCAGGGACTGGGAAGGTTCACTGTGAGTGTCCCCTTCCGGGAAGACCCCACTCTCCGGGAAGATGGAGCTTCAAATACAAATGAGTGACTTGGGAGAGCCAAGGGGCACCCTGGGTAGTCAGCAGGATTAGGACCTTGACATACTTGGTCAGTCCATGACTCTGGTGACCTGACACCATAGATGTAGAGAGAAGAAAGGATGGAAAGGAAAAAAAAAGTATTTATGAGACTGACTTAGAGTGCATCTGGCTTCACTCTGTGCTGCTCTAACAGGACACCTGAGACTGTGTAATTAATTTTTTTAATTAAATTTATTTGTTTATTTTGTGTGTTTGTGCATGGGCACTCATGTGCTACAGTGTACATAGGAAGGCCAGAGGACAACTTGAGGGGGGCTTGGTTCTCTCCTTCCACTGTGTAAATCCTTGAGATTGAACTCAGTCTTGGTGGCAAGTACCTTTACCTACCCTCTCACTGTCCCTGGAAGACTGGGTGATTTGCAAAGAAATCATTTGTGGAGGCTGGGAAGTCTAGGGGGAGGGGCTGTCATCGTGTGGCCTTCTTGTCCTGTGTGCTGCAGCAGAATATGGAAAAGTGAAAGAATGTATATATGAGAGCAGGGATGGGGGGGGGGGAGGTTAAGCTCAGCTCTTTTATAACAAATACCTTTTGTGACAATGAATCCAGACCCATAACAATAACAGCATTAATACATTCCTGAGGACAAAGCACCTTAGCCTAATCACCTCTTAAAGATCCCTCCTCTCAATACTGTGGAATTTGGGTATGAAATTCCCAACACATGAGCCCTGTGGAACACACTCACACCCTAGCAAACTATCACTGTATGTTGTGGATAGCACACTAAAGGGATGTTTTTAAGATTTTGAGTCTGAATGGATAAAGAATAAATAGCATTGTGTGGACGAAAACAAACAAAAACAACAGAAAAGAAAAACAAAACAAAGAAACAACCACCTTGTCCTGTCCAATGGCTTGATCTGCTTGAACTTGAAAGACAGCAAACAAGTTGACTAAACAACACAGATGGAAAGCGTGGTCTACGGATGCCGTCTCCAGAGGATGAATTCTCTTGGTCCAACTCACTAAGCATGGTGTGGAAATGAGTCTACCCATCAGTTAATTAGGCTGACGGGATGACTAGACATAATCACTGGGCACTCGGGTAGGGTTTGGCCTTTGGCAGTCGGATGAAGATAGTCTCTGGTGAAGACAGAATAAAAGCCATAGATTAGTGATCGTGGAATAAGACAACCTTCTCTTCTTGTCCTCGGACTGTTTCTAAAGCTATCCTGCTTTCAGCATCCTGCTGTTTTTTCACCTAGAGACTACGAGGACACGCTGACAAATTTTACTATACTATTCATTTTCCATATTCTTTATCTGTCACCCTAAACCTCTATCATCTCCTTGTGACAGTTTGCAATTTCTTAAATTACTATGAATCTTCTGCTACTTACAATTTAAATTGATGACTTCCCTTTCAGGGACGCACATGAGACCCCTTGGTGAGTCTTAGAAAGCACCCTCCAATTGCACGCAATATGCTTGTGAATCATCTTTCGGGTGGCTTATTTCCTGGGATGCTTTCCACAGATGGCTAATCTTGCCCATTTTAGGTTGATTTCTGTGAGCTCTAACCTCTAAGCAAGGCATCATCTGACTGTCTTAATTTTAGGTTATACATTTTGTTGCTGTTTTTTCTCTAGCCTTCCTTTCTAAATTTCCATACTTCTGGCATTTTCCAGAATTCAGGATGAAAGATAACAGGGTAGGTAGTGCTGCCTTCATTTCGTAATATTAGGAATTTGGTGTGTGTGTGTGTGTGTGTGTGTGTGTGTGTGTGTGTGTGTGCGCGCGCGTGCATGCATGTGTGTGTGCATTATAGGGGTATGGAAGGTCAGTACATAATACTTTTTCTTTCTTTCCTTTCCCAGTTTCTTCCCCCCCCCCCCTGTAGAGAATTAAGAACCCAACATTGGAAAGATAAGCTATGGTTTTATCAGAGTGTGTAGAACAGTGCCTGGAACAGAGTAAGTCTGATGGCATAGGCCTGTAGTCCCAGTCACTCAGAAGCTGAGGCAGCAGGATCATAAGTTCAAGGCCAATCTGGGCAATATAGTAATTCCCTGTCATATCTGTATCTATATCTATATCTATATCTATGTCTATATCATCTATCTATCTATGTATCTATCTATGTATCTATCTATCTATCTATCTATCTATCTATCTATCTATCTATCTCTGCACACACACACACACACACACACACACACACACACACACACACACACATATTTAAAGGAAGAGGAACTGGATAATATACCTCAATGGCTGAACAACTAACTACATAGCATTCACAAGGCCTTAGGTTCAATCCCCAAAGTGACAATAAACAAATAGCAGATGAATGAATAAAATCACACAGGTTTACATGCAATCAAAATGGCTTCCTGATACTTTCCTACAGAACTAAACTAACCCCATCCTCTCCCTGGAACAGCAAGCCCCTCCACGAAGGACGGAAGGCTGCATCCCTGCTGCATCCTGGCAACAGGCCAGGGCCCAGGGAGCCCAGGAGAGCCTCCTGCCAGGCAATCACTCTGCCTCTCACCCAGAGATGTTCTGAGAGTAGCCACCTCATGGGGCGAAATACCCTGGGCTAAATTCTCCTTTCTAACCTTCGGGGCTCTTTCAAGTCAATGATACTAAAAGGTAAACAAATGATCAAATAGGAGCTGTGCACCCCGGAGAACACAGGTAAAAGCGTTTTGTCACCATTTCTTAAAACGGTGGAAGAACACACAAAATATATATGGTCTACCATGTGAACATTTTTTCCCTTTTTTCTCCAGTGTTAGTGACAGAACATGGGGGTCTTGGGCATTTCCAGTGAGAACTCTACTATCAACCCTTGTCTTCATTTACTTTAAACCACACAGCTCTGGGACATTAACTGGGGGTATTTTCTTGTGCATCTGCCACCGTCATACATGACCAGAGCTCTCTTCATACTGCAAATCTGAAAGACAATCCTCATCCAATGGCCCCACCCCTCCCAGCTCATCACCTCTGGCAACCTCTGCTCCACTTCCTGTCTCGGTAGGTTTAACTTTACAGACGGCGGCAGTGGCGGTCTAAAGTCAGGCTCATCACGAATGCATGTTGCATGGGAGGACAAAGCTTAGACTGTGGTAACATGGGCTTCTACGTTCTGGATAGTTCCCTAGAGTTAAACTTGTACAACCTCTTGTAGCCAACACTGGCTCCTCCTATCCTCCCTGCCTCTCCGACAGAGGTGGATTGACCCTGAAACTGAAGGGTGGGCAAGGAGTGGGAAGGGGAGGGGTGGATGCTCCTGACAGGCAGATCAATGGCATGTCTTGAAGGGCCTGACTAAAGCATCCAGCCTTTTCTTGGACATTCTAATTCCTCCAAGGAAGAAGATATGGGATGGAAGTGAGAGGGACCAGGAGCCTCCCGATGATGTAAGTCCACTTGGTGACTTAAGGCTAGTGATGGTCAGGGTATGTGGATAGGAGGCCTGGACATTTAGTCTCACGCTCATGCAAATTGTCATCCAACCCACACAGAGAGAACTCGGAGCTATGATGAGTTGGTTGGATGATGCCGATTATCTGGAGACTTATGTCATCGTCTCATCAAGTCATGTTTTCCCACCTCACAGTGGAAAGGAAATACATCGACTGCCCCGGAGCCGATTTCTGACAGATTGCATGCCTGTGTTGATTTCTCAGCTGGTTTTTAGTATCACAGAAAGAGTGAGCTACAACCCTGCTGCACAGGCTAAAGAGATTATCATCCTCTAGAGCTCACTTTGTCAGCCCAGACTGAATCATCAGCCTGTGTCAACGGCTGTCTAGATAAGCCATGTTAAAAACACTTCCAGAGAGTGGAGGCAGCAGAGAGCAAACAGGAAGGCATGGAGTCAATCTCTCCTCAACAAGAAATGCCCCTATCATGTCTCAGAGTAACAGGGCCTAAAATGCTTCCCGGCCCTTCTTTTTCTCTGGAAATTGTTCAGTTTTGGCTGAAGCAGAAACCAACAAAAGACATACTAGTGACTGGTACTTGCTGGGAGCTTGGTGAAGCAGGTGGCCAAAAGAAAGCATTTCTGTTACAAGAAGCATTGTCTATTCCAGATTTAAAAAAAAAAAAATTAGCTTCTATTACCAACACATGAAGGCTAGCATTTAGGCTTTGGTTAACGTTATTTGGCTGACTGCGCCTCACCTGGGCACCACAGTAGAACTGACCCTGTAAACAGGGGTACTTGTGAGCCAGTCCTGAGGGTTAGGAGGGGCATGGCTGGTACTGCCTCCCTTGTCTGGAGTATAGTAGTGGGGGCAAGGGAGAGATGCCCTCCCCTGTTGCAGAATATTCTTTTACACCGTGTGAAGATGTATCACTGTGATTGGTTCAATAAAGAGCTAAATGGCCATTAGTTAGGGAGGAAAAGGTTAGGCAGGACTTCTTGGAACAGAGAACTCTGGGAAGAAGAAAGAAGGAGTCGCCAGCCAGACATCGAGGAAGCAGGATAGGCAGTGCAGAGTAAAGGTAACCGAGCCATGTAAAAGAAGGTAGATTAAAAGATATGAGTTAATTTAAATTATAAGACCTAATGGGACAAGGCTAAGCTTTCATAATTAGTCATTAGTCTCTGTGTCTTTTTTGTGAGCTGGTGGCCCAAAGAAAAATCCATCAATACGCCCCCCTCACCCCTATCACCTCCAGCTGGTGAGGGAGCTAACTCCCCTTTTACTAGCTGCAACACTTGGGAAAGCAGGCCCTGCACCTAATCTGGGCAGCACAGCAGAGCTGACCCTGTTGATATCGGCAGGGGTGAGCAAGGGAGATATGGCCCCACCCCTCCTCTGCCACATAGTGGTGTGGGCACAGGAGAGATGCCCCCCTCACTCCTCATCACCTGAGGCAGGTGGGAGAGCTGGCTCTGAGGTTATAAGAGTGGGAGATCTGTCCCTGCCCTTCACTAGCAGCAGCACTCAGGAGTGGCCTCTGCACTTGGTCTGGGCAACACAGTAGAGCTGGTCCTGATGATGTAGGTGTGGGAGAACGGACCCTGAGGACATGAAAGCAGGAGAACTGGCCCCACCCCTTGCTCATTACAAGGGGTGAACAAGCCAGGGCAATGCTGGAGAGATCACCCTGATGGTAAGGATGGGGGTGGGAGGGGGTGACTGGCAGCTGACCTACTCTGCAACTACCCAGGCCCAGAACCAAGGTTATATGTTGGCCCATCCCAACCCCAACATCCACCACATCTGTGATCTACTGGAGCACATGAAAGGGACCCAAAGCTGCAGGATCTCCACAACACAGTCAACAGCAAGATATCCAAGAGGAGTCCCACTGAGGGCCCAGCATTGATAACATAGCAGAAACCAGAGGCCTTGGACCAGACCAATGACTCTTTGCAATGAACACTTGCAATTAAAGACATATGGATAAAAACAGGGAAAAAGCAAGAAACATTGTGTGACTGAGAACTTTCCAAAGACTTTGAGAGTTTTAGATAGGCATAGATGGAAATTGTGCATCCTCTGAAGTTGGGAATCTGAAAAACAACCAAGGGATGGGCTTCCTGAAAAAACACAAGTGACCCCAACTCTCTAAGACAGAACTTACACAGACACAGCCTCGGCTTTCTCCAGGGGGTTCTCTTCTTAGAAGACTGAGTTACATTTGGTTTCCAAGAATCTTAAAAAGAACAGGTACAGGGGTGGGGATATAGCTCCCTGATAGAGTTCTTGCCTGGCAGGCATAGTTCCATTCTCAGCATGGAAAAAAAAAAATGAATAGGTCTGTGCCCTAGTTCCATTTCTGTTGTTGTGATAAAATACTCTGACAAAAAGCGGCATAGAGGAGGAAAGGTTTATTTGGCTTTACAGTTCCATCATTGTGGGGAAATAAATGCAGGAAGCTCGAGCGTTGAGTCCCATCGCAGCCACAATCAAGAGCAGAGAGGAATGAATGCACCCTTGCTTGCTCACCTGTTTCTTCCTCGGCTGCATATCTCCACTCTTGCACAGTTTAGGACCCCTTGCCTAGGGAATAGTGCCACCCACAGTGGGCTGGGTTTTCCCACATCAATTATCTTCAGACAATCACCAACAGTCATGTTCACAGGCCAACTGACATGGACAGTCCTTCCTTGAGACTCTTCAAGTGATTCTATGTTGTGTTGTGTTGACGAGCAAAGCTAACTGTCATAGAATGCTACTTAGGCTACGATGTACACAGTTGACATTAAAGAAAAGCTGTTCCCAAGAAACTCACCCTTACAGTTTATCTATGGGTTTAGTATCAATCAGTTTGCTCTACCCAGACAGAAATTGGGACTAGGCAAGGAGAAGCTTTTGAAGTACTGATCTGTGGCCGCTTTGGTTCCCTAGGTGTTGGGCAGTAGCTAGCCAGGACAGCAGATAGATGGGAAGGGCAGCAAGTGTCGTTTAGCTTTGCAATCCTCTGGCAGGCCTCTGGTGTCAGGATCCTTGGTGTTAAACTCTTATGTAAGCCTAAGACATTGCGATTCCTTAGCCATAGTGACAGTCAGCCTTAGAGGTGATTGGCAGCTCTCTGGAATTCTTCCATTGACTAGTTCCTAACAGGATCCCTGTCTCTGGTTTCTTACAGCCCTTCCCCCTCCACAAGCCTCAGTACTCTCCCATGATCCTCTACCCCGCCTGCTCGCCAATGGCTCATCTACAGCTCAGGCTTCCGTCACTGCCAGGGCTGGTTTGCTGTCACTGCCCTCACTATAGCTCTGCTGTCTCTGGTGCTTTTTTCTCCGTGTCACCAGCCCAGCCACAGTGGACTAGAAAAGACCACTTGGCATACGTCTTTTTAAGGGCCTAATGTTGCCATACAAGGGGAGATAACACAGAACAGTGTCTCCCAGCCGACTCGCTAAGCAGGATCAGCCTGCTTATCCAATCAGAGAAAAGGTGTGTAGACAAATCATGGTCTTTCTTCTTTAGCACCAGAGAGACCATCTCCCTGATAGGCCACCAGTGTCCTTCCTCTGACTTAAGTAGAAGCAGCGGCAGGGTCATTGTAAGTTCTCTGTGGCTCGTGATAGCGAAGTCTGGTATAAACTGTTTCAGATGGCCTTGGTGAGGCCTCCTCATTCAGGAGCTGGGACAATTAGCTGTGATCACTTTGATCAGTAGGGTGCTCAAGATGGCTGGTGTAAGGGTGGCCCAATCAGCATTGATTGACAGCCTTTTTCCTGAAGGTAGCCACGGCAGCATGGGAGAGTCCAACAGCTGCTAGTGACAGGGTCACACTGTCCCCTCCTGCAATGTCTTCTCTTATTTTGGGAAAATGAACATCAGGAGGAGTGTTTGTGATAGGAACTTGAAGAACTTGTCAACACTGAAGGGGATTGAGCTGTGCCATTGCCTCAGCAAGGAGAGTCTCTCTCCTCTGTCTCATCTTTACAGATGTTGTTGTTCTCTGACAGATGTTCCTTATGTGTAGTCCTTACTGCAGGGCGTGGCAGCAGAAGTCCCTAGATCCAGCTACTGAGGAAGTTGAAGTGGGAGGGTCATTTCAGTGTAAGAATTTAAGGCCAAGGGAACACATGAGATAGTCTCTCTTCCATCATTTCTCTACACATACACAAACATATGATAAATATAATAACATATGTGTGTGCATATATATATATATATATATATACATAGATGTAAAGCATGTATATTTCTTTTTTAAAGTATATGTGCACATGCATTGGTGTGTGTGTGTGTGTGTGTGTGTGTGTGTGTGTGTGTAGGCAAAAAGATAACCTTAGGAAGGCCATTCACCTGTGAGCCAGGGTCATTAGTCTGAAGCTTATTAATTAGACTAGCTCGCTAGTAATCCTGCCTCCACCTTCCATGTACTGGCATGACAAGTGAGCATAGACACACTCCCCATTATTTTTCATAGCATTCTATGGACACATGGTATTTTGTCTTCATATAGGAATAAGGGCTCTGTACCTTGAACACTAGCCTGGGACAATAACAATTCTCATTCAAGACTGACCTCAAGAAGGACCAAGTAGAGCTTTTGGCCTCTACTTTGGGGTGCAGGATCTGTTCTGTTTAGCAAGGATGTTCTGTGAGGGGAGCGGAAGGTAAACTCAGAGGAGGGACTGGCCCTCTGGGCATCTTTCCTCCCACCGAAGAGCAGTGTCCTACTTCCCAGCTCCTCAGTGCTCTGCCAGCCCCAGGGCTGGCTCACTTAGCTTTTGAATCTTCCTTAAGAAACTGCAGAGTGCTACAAGGCAGTTGACCTGGTGGGCCTTGTCGCCAGATGTGGTTTGCCTCCACAGACCTGAATTACAAATATCTCCCATGGCAAACCTTCTTGTGAGACATTTTATTCTCTGTAAAAGTTCTGACACAGTTTGAACAACTGCCCTTCTGAGACAGGTCATTTTTACCATTAATGGACTTTTTAAGCTGATTTGCCACTCAGCTAAATAAATAAGTGGAAGGGGAAAAAGTCTTAAAATACATTATTTTTGACAAGAATCAAATGAGTGCTTAGAATTTGGGCCTTTTAGATAGGTGGTCTACTATGGTGAGCACAAAGAACTATAAGAATTTGAGAGGATCCCTCTGCTATAAATTATTGTTTTCTAGGTATATTTTGCACTCAATTGAGTTTCCACTAGTACAAATGTCATGCTCATGGTGTCCGTGTGACATCCTGCCTACCTTCATGGGCCGTTGGTGTCTACTTAAGGCAAGGTAGATGTGGGGGCCCACAGAAGCCTTACTCAAGGTTAGAGAATCTGAGCTTGCTTTACCCAGCAGGGCTGTATAATAAGATGATTTGGCCATGGGTGTGGTTACCAGGTGTTTTGAAGGGTCTACACTTGGCTGTATGGTGTGCTTTGATCTTGAAAGGGGGAGGTCTTTTGCCTCTCCCCTTGGCAGAGTATGAAGAGTCCATTAGAATAAATCTCAAGGTGACTGGGTATTGACCCAGGGCCCTCCTGAAGCTATCGTGTGTCTCTGTCTTTTCTGTCATCTCCTCTTATATTCTGTCTAATACTTCCTCATTCCTCTCTCCTCTCCCCAAGAACCCTTTGACAAGTCAGAGCTGGACTCCTATATGTAGAACCAACACAAAACCTTCAGGAAAAAGAATGTTTTGAAGTTCTGCCAGTGTGTACGTTTCCTCACCTTTAAAGGGGAGAAAACCATATTTACATCCCAACAAATATTTTAAGATTAAAATGACATGGAACATGGGAGAACTGTTGCCTTCAAAGTAGAATCCAACAGTTCCAGGTGACACCAAGTCTGGAGTGAGGGAGGGCCCCTTTCTGTTGCTAGCCCCCACTTCCTCACCCTGTGATCTTGAGGCAGCTACCTGAATGCTTTCAGGTTCAAATGAGGTACTGTCAGGTAAAGAGTATAATATCGTGTTAACCTTAAGACGTGTGTGTGTGTGTGTGTGTGTGTGTGTGTGTGTGTGTGTGTTTTGTTTTTGAGTTTTTGTAACTAGTTTGGTTGAGTTCACATTCCATATAGTTCATTCATTTAGAATGTACATGCTAAAGTTTTTAGTATACCCATGTGTATGTATAGCTATCAACATGGTCAAATGGAGGACATTTTCACCACCTTAAAAAGAAAGGCTCCATTGTTTACCCATTGGCTTTCTATCTCCCTATCCCTGAACTTTAGTCCTAAGCAAGGCCTGCTCTACTTCCTGTCTCTATGGATTAATGTTTCTGGACAAGCCATGGGAATGGACTAATAATATACAGCTGTGTGCATTGGTTCTTTCACTTAACATAGTGTTCTCAAGATTGGTCATGCTACAGTAAGTATCACAGCTTTAATCCTTTATCTGGCCAAATAATATTCCAATGTGTGGATATACCATGTTTTGTTTGTTTGTTTGTTTTTGGTTTTTAGGGTTTTTTGTTGTTCTTGCTGCTGTTGTTCATTCTCTCTGATTCTTCAATATGTTAACAATCATTTGTATATTTCCATTTTTTTGGTTATGGGGAGAAATACTGCTATAATCATTTGTACAAGAGCTTTCTAAAATTTATACTTGTGGACTATAGTGAGTACAGCCATGGGATGTTCTTCCAGAGCACCCAGGTTTGATTCTAGAATCCACATGTTCACAACCATCCATAACTCAGTTCCTGTGGGTCTGATACCATCTTCTGGTTTCTATGTGCATTAAGTACACACATATTACACAAACATACATCTAGCCAAAACACCAATATACATAATAAAATAATTTTAAAAAGAAAAGTTCTAAAAAGTAAGAGAGATGGCATAGTGGTTAAAATCTATGTTCATTGACTTCACACACGTGAACTAGCTCTATTATGTAGAATAATTTTGTAATAATTTTGCATTCTCCCATCTGGCAGTTCCCAAATAACCACTCAGAGGCTTAATATTACTTATAAACCCTTGGCCAGTAGCTCAGGCTTATTACTAACTAGCTCTTACACTTAAATTAACCCATAATTCTTATCTATGTTTAGCCACATGGCTTGATACCTTTTCTCAATATGGCATTCTCATCTTGCTTCCTCTGTATGTGCCTGCCACTCCGTGATCTGCCCTTCTTCTTCCCAGTATTCTCAGTTTGACTTTCTCGCCTAACTTCCTGCCTAGCTACTGGTCTGTCAGCTTTTTATTAACCAATGAGAGTAATTCATATTCATAGTGTAGAAAAGGATTGTTCCACAGCATAATTTTACATGGGACAATTTAATGAACCAACAAACTGCTTTCCAAAGGGTTGTACAATCTCATATTTTTACCAACAACACACAAAAGTTTTATTTTTTTCCACATTGTTGCTTGATTCCATTCCATTTGTCTTTCATTTTCTTGGTAATATCCTTTATTTTATTATTTTTGTTGTTGTATTTTTTGTTTTTATGACAAAATCTCACTTTGTAGTCCAGAGTAACCTCTAACTCACAGGCTTCCTGTTTCAGGCTCCCCTGATGCTGGTGCTACAGGCAGGCATCACCACTTCCAGATTCACAATGTTCTTTGAAGCACAAATATTTTTACTTTTGCTAGGTGTGGTGGTACACAACTTTAATCCTAAGATTTGGGAGGTAGAGGCAGGAGGATCTCTGATTTCAAGGCCAGCCAGGTCTATAGCCAGTTCCAGGATATCCAGAGACACACATTGAGAACTTGTCTCAAAAACACAACAAAACATTTCTTTTTACTACAAAGCCAGGCTCCCCTGGAATTCTCTGTCCTCGTACCTCAGTCTCCCTCCTCACCCTCCCAAACTCTGGGATTATAGACACATTTGCCACCATGCCCATTTGTTTTAAATCTGTTTTGGGGGAGTTCTGTGTTTTCAATCTTGATGGAGTGCAGTTGATCTATTTTTTTCCTTTGCTGCTCATGCTTCCATGTTATGTAAGAATTCTTTGCCAAACACAGTCATGAAGGTTTGCACTACATTTTCTTCTAAGCGTCTAACAGTTTTAGCACTTACCCTCAAATCACTGCTCTGTTTTGAGTTAATTTTTAAAGATGCTATATGGTCCAATTTGATTCTTTTTCCATGTGTATACCCAGTTTTTCCAGCACTGTTTGCTGAAAAGATTATTTTTTCTCCATGCAATGGTGTGGACACCCTTTGGAAATCAGTTGGCAATAGATGCATGAGCTCTCCTTCTGTTCCAGTCCTCCTTATACTTGTCTGTTCCAGTAGGAGCGGGCTTGCTTGGCCTTACTTTGTGGTTAAGCTTTCAAACTTAGGAAATGTGGTGAGTCTTCCTGCTTCACTGTTTTTCATGATTGTTTTTGTTATTCTGAATCATTTCCATTTCCTTTGTGAAACGTAGAAGCAGCTTGTCAATTTCTGTTAGGAAGCAAGTCAGCTGGGATCTCAGGAGATGGAGCCACACAGTTAGTGAGGATGACTGGAATTTGTAGTGATGGCTGCTCTTGGGATGGGTTGACACCAATCCACCAAACAAATGTTTCTTAATGGTTCTGACAATGATAAAGTTGGACACATCTTGACCCGGACAGAACCTCTGTGTCTGTAACCCTGAACAGGAGAAGCAGACTTGGTTTCCTCACCAAAATCTAAAGAGGAAGTGGCTTAAGGGCTTATCTGGCCAGAATTTATTTTGTCATCATTTACCATTATTTTCATTCGGCTCAGAGTGGTTTCTCATTTTCCTCACACTTTCCTCCTTGATTTACTCATTATTTGAGAATGTCTCATTTAATTTCCACATACCTGTGAATTTCTCAAATTTTTCTTGCTATCAATTTTAATCTCATTGCATTGTGGTTGGAGAATGCATTCTGTATTTTATTACCTTTTATATTCACTGAGGTTTGTTTTATGAACCAGGATGCATTTTATCTCCAGCAATGTCTCTTGTATACTTAAGAATACATAATCAGTTGCTGCTCCATGGGTGTTCCCCGAATGTCTAAGATGTTTCTTGGTACTGTTCTCAAGCCTTCTGTTTCCTCCATGCTGAGTTTATCTGTCAGTCATTGAAAGTGGGATCCTGAAGACCCAGTTACTGTTGCATAGCTAGTTCCTCTGAACTGAAACATGACCTACTAGAAGGAGGCTCATGGGGCCTGGAAGCTGACCGTCCAACCTAGTTCTGCCAAGGCTATGCCATTTGGAAAGCTCTTCCATTTCGGTTGAGCTGTGACAAGTCCAACAACTACAATCATTTGGTTTCTAGAAGTAAATTAACACCTTTCTCTAGATTCTTACCTTTTCTGCCCTGTAGATTCTAAGCAACGACCAGCCAGGAAGGCTATTTATGGATCACATGACATCCTTTAACTAAGTAAACACTGGCTACCCCTACCAATGGCCTTTCAGATCCCTTTCTACCCCTTAACTACCCCAGTTGTAAGGGAGTGTGGGCTCTGTTTCTTATAGAGATCCTCTCTGCAGGTTCCTCCTCCAAATAAAAGCTCATGCTACCTTAAGTCCCTCACCCTTGCCTGTCTTTCCTTCTCAATGCTCTGTCATCAATGAAATTTAACAAGACTCATGAAGCTTAGAAGACTCGTAAGTCCTGTCCCCAAGGTTGCATAAACAGTAGACAAATGCTGGCACAGAGAGACTCTGTAGTTCAAATGTAGGGGGCTCCAAGGATGAAGCTTCCATGAGTCATCATCTGTGAACTTTTGAGTGATACAAATGCTGAGTCACCCATGCTCCTGTAGGTGACTGCAGTAAACTTGCCCACCAAGGTAGATAAAACTTGTTTCTTCGGTCTGTTGTCAACACTGTAGGGCAAACAGACATTTTTTCATGTGTCACCAAAAGGTCATGTCACTGTTGTCAATTTCTCTCTTACTTTGTTAGTTTTCCCTCATGTATTTTTGAATCTTTTAAGTATATACATAATTATTGCTGTGCCATTGTGACTAAAATGTGTATCAGTCCTCTTTCATCCCTAGCTACTCTTTTGTTGTCTTAAAGTCAAATTTAACTGATGTAAAGATGGCCACTGCAGTTCTTTTAATGGAGTACATGAAACATGTTCCTCTACTGTTGGTTGTTTTTTTCTTTTGGGGGGCCTGCCACCCAGCTCCCAAATAAATCACACACGAAGGCTTATTCTTAATTATGAATGTCTGGCCTTAGCTTGGTTTGTTTCTTGCTAGCTTTCTTTAACTTAAATTATCCTGTCTACCTTTTGCCTTTAGGCTTTTCCCATTCTCTTACTTCTGTAAATCTTACTCGTAATCAGTGGCTTGCTGTGTAGCCGGGTGGCTGGTCCCTGGAGTCCTTCTCCCTCTCTGGCTACTTCTTCCCCTCTTTTCTCCCAGATTTCTCCTTCTATATATTCTCTCTGCCTGCCAGCCCCACCTCCTTCTCTCTCCTGCCTCACCATTGGCCATTCAGTTCTTTATTAGACCATCAGGTGTTTTAGACAGGCACGGTAACACAGCTTCACAGAGTTAAACAAATGCAACATAAACAAAAGGAACACACCTGAAAATAATATTCTCCAACACTTTACAGCTCCACTTGGACCCCTTTGTTCCTTTTCACCTGAAGTCTGTCTCCTGTGAACAGTTTATACTCTGGCCCTGCTTTTGTCTTTGAGCTTGGCTGTCTCTTCCTTGTGACCAGACTATCTAACCCTCGCACAACACTCACATTTGATGTCGTTATTGACAGAGTTGGATTTCCATACGCTCTCTATTTCTTTTTTTTTATTCTTTTCTTTCATTCTCATTCTTGCTGCGTTTACTAGTCTGTTTCTGTTACCATGACGCCTCATCCGAGGCTGTGGACTTCGTAAAGGAAAGGAGATGCTCAGTTCATAGTCCAGGAAGGTCAAGGGATTTGAGTGGGTGCAACAGGAAGACAGAGTGTGGCAGCTATCTCAGAACTACACTAATTCCTTCCAAGACCATACCCCAATAACCCGCTACCCTGCATTAGGCTCCCCCTTTTACAGGTCCATCTCTTCTTAACATGGCCTGGAACTTGTAAAACATGACTCTTTGGGCAAAAAGCCACCGTCAAATCATTGAGCTCCTCTATTGCTCCTTCGTCGCTTCCTTTCCTAATAAATATTTTCAGCTGTGGTATTTTAATTTAATGATGTTACTACCTGTTTACTTTAAAATTCGGTGGGACTGAGGTTTTCCTTGTATTTCTTAACAAGTATAGATAGACATGGCAGTGACACTGGTTGGCTCTGCCTTTCTCTTTCCTGGCAAGCCCCAGCTGGCTCACTGCTTTCCTATTTTCATCGCTGACACGGGGCACAGCAGGTGAGTCCTCATAGCCAGGATCTCCTGTTGACTGCCTCACCACAGACAGTCTCTACTGCTTCCAGGTGCACCTTCAGGCTTCAGTTTCTCCATGCTCTGCTATAAACTAAGCTGGTTGCTTTGGAAAGGAATTTAGCGCCGCCCATTCTTGCTTTTTCTGCCAAACAGGACTTCTAAGCCAGGTTTCTGGGGCTGAGAGAGGGGCCAATGGCAAACTCTGATGCCTCTGGGCTAGTGTCTGAGAGTTTGATGGACTGGTGGAGAGTAAGAGGGGAGTAGCTGGAGCTCCTCTCAGATTAGTGCTGCCAGCACAGGACCACTGCCCGATGAGGGTGAGGACCCTGGCATCTCCGGCATGCTACATCTGTAGCACAGCCTTGTCCCCAGGTCAGGCTTGGGTGGAAGAAGGGAGACTCCCCTGGGATCTAGATCCCCTTGGATCTTCTAGAAGAGAGACTCCCCTTGGAGCTAGTAACAGATAGTTAGGGGCAGGGCCAGAAATGCTCAGGCTCTGCTCTTCTTCAAAGAAAAGCCCTCTGTGGACACTGGACGAAGAGACCATGTTCCTGGCTATGGCCCTGAAGAATGGCTTCTTACTGAGTGGGGACAGACGAGGGTGAAACGCCCAAATTGTCTTGGCTCAGACGCCACACTCACACCTGTCTTACCAGGTTTTCATAGATTTCTATGTAATAAATCTTCCTTTGTTTTTTTATTCAGGTCCATTTCCAAGGGCTTTAAACGGATGCCTATTTAGTAGAAGGTACTTAATAAATGTTCATTAACCCTCCCATAGCTGTGCTTTCTCACAAAAGACTGAAAGGATCTATGAGGTCTCTTATTGCCAACAGTTATTTTAACGTTTTGGAGTCATTCTCTGCCCTAGAAATTTACACCTTTGCTCCACTGGTTTCATTTGATACACGGAGACTTTGCCTCTTCCTAGAGAGTATCTGGCATCACAGGACACACTAACAGAGAATGAAGAAGGAAATCCTAAAACCATCCTCCTCCTATGACCCAGGACCGATACACCCTCTTTATATATTATTCACCACTTCAGAATATTTCTAAATAATGGCTGTGTGCTGCTCCTGGGTCCTCTTGGGCAATGTTGGTCAGCCATTTTTTTCCCCAACAGCCAAACCTCAAGAAGTCTGAACCATGAGAACTTTCTAGAAGACCCTTGTGCCTATTCTACTATCGCTGGATTCTTCTACACGTGATGCGACCCCTCCCCCACAATTGGGGGGGGGGTTGTCGATCTTGTATCAATACCTCAGCATTCTACTTTGGTCTTGTGCCCTGTGGCTTAGTGGCCCTAAGCCCTGATTTCACTCCAGTATTCATATTTGCTCTCTGCACAACCATAGGGACCTCTGGCTACTTTGCCGAAAGATGAGCAGCAGTAGAGAGAAAGTCAAGTTAGCTTCGTGACATCCAGCCTTCAGGGCTGTCCTTGGGCCCTGCAATGTCCTCAACTGTGCCACAGTGAATACTATCTTTCTTATTTCTGGTTCTGAAAACTCACCAGACATTTTTTTTTTTTAACTGCAAACTATCATAAGCACCATCTGAGATTATAGACTATTAACTTGAGTTCCCCCACAGGCTTAAATTTAGGAGGTATTATAAATGGAGAAAAAGAAAACAGAAGTAATGTGTACCTGATAGAGATATACAGTCCTCTAAAACAAACGCCACTCAGAGAATGAAAAGGGAGAGAGGAAGAAATGCCACAAACAGAGAAAGGATGGATTGTAGTAGACAGAAAGCTAAAATTAAAAAAACCAGAAACTTCCAGAATTTTATGATAACTTAAAAAAAATATTTCAAGGCAATACCTCCTGCCAGACTGAAATGAAGTTCTTTGTAATACAGACTGCATGGTAGCTGATCTGTATTTATGACTTTTATCTTTATGAATTCATTGAGTTCATGGGGACAAAGGCTGGACTCATCTTGGCATTATCACGCTTCTTATCATGCTTCTCTTCATGAAGAGAAATGTCAGAATCAATAATAAAGACAAGGTACCCTCCACAGGCACACACTCCTTTTTCTATTTTATTGTACAATTACAATTTAAAATCCTGTCTAGTTTTTTTATGTCCCAATTAATAAAAAAATGGGGGAAATATCTTCATTTTTATTTAAAGATAATAGGGTTATGGATATTTTAGATTATTCCTGTTTGGCATTGGAAAATAAATTTTGAACTTTTATATGCACTTGGGTATCTTTGCAATTCCACAGCAAGTGAAATATGGAGGTCATGTTATGGAGATCCACTCAGGAGGAGTTAATCACATCTCCATATTTTACCTCTGCTTCTCTGATCAGCGCTCTTCTGCATTTCATTCTGAATCTGTGGAAGTTTTCATCATCTTTGGGTCTTAAGCAAGCACATTTGCCTTTCTAACCTTCTTGTCTGTCAAGCTCCATCTTCCCTGGGCTTGGCGGGGACAGGGGGTGGAGAGGGAAAGAGAGCGTTCACATGTGTATGTGTGTATACCCATGTATATGAATGTGTGTGTGTGTGTGTGCGTGTGTGTGTGTGTGTGTGTGTGCGCGCACACACACTGTGAAAAGATGTTTGCAGTAGTTGGGAGTACAATCCTGGAATATCTTTGCTTCTAGTTTCTTCAGGCCGCCTATGTAATTAGCAGACATGACACATATAGAAAAGAACTCCAAGGGGCTGGAGAGATGGCTCAGAGGTTAAGAGCACTGGTTTTTCTAGGAAAGAATAATGGGTCACTGGTCCCCAAACTGTTTGGCGATATGCGGCAAACTGTTCTCATGTGTACCACATTCCCATTCTGGTTATGTGTGTATTCTGTGTAATGTTTAGTTCACATCATGTATAGTCATGGATGCGCCTTATCATTGTGAGAGAAACGGGTGGATTAGGCACAGGTGATCTGCATGGAATGGCAGAATCCTTTACCACGGGGCTGAGTTTGTAGAAACCATGTCACTGAGGCACTGTGCCACCCACCTGACTCTCTCTCTGTTCATCAGTAACCCAAATCAGAGGAGTCGCTCATTGGTATGAGTCGCAATGAAAGTTAATATGCAACTCCAAAGCCACTCTCTGAAGGACATCTTCTACCGTTCAGTATGACATTAACAACTGTCACGACATCAAAACAAACTGAATACCATTCTTCAGTTTGCTTTCCTGCCAATCGTGTCTTGCTCTAATTTTTCCAGGCTGTTCCCCTAAAGCATATTCTTTTTGTAGGCAGAAGGTCTCTCTCTAAGATTATCATGTACAGTGTCCATCCTACCTGGGATTGCGTGACAGGCCCACTGACTCATGGTGTGAATGAGGGTTCACCCGAGCAGAAGGCTGATTCGCTTTTCCCTTTGCTCCTGGGCCTCCAGGAGAGATGCAGTGATGTGCAGTGTATGTTTCCAAGGATTTGAAATTGATGCTCACAACTCAGATAGGAGCAAAAGCTGAAAAACAAAAGGCCTGGAAAGCATAAAAGGATCTGAAGGAAACATCAGGCTGTAAAGGAAAGAGGCAGGTAGGAGCATCCTGCCTCCAGGAGAGCCTAGAGAAGCAGTGGAGAGTAAGGGAGGCACTATCAGGGGTGTACTTGGACATTGAACCAGCCAGCAGGGGTACAGCGAACAAGGCTAAGATTTTATTTTAATAGCTCATTGAGCAAACAGTTCATTGAATTAGACTTGCAAAATGAACACCATATATCATATTGTAATAAGGAAGAAAATGAATGTATTAAAGCTAAGATTGGATCTATGAGATGAAGGAAGAAATGCTTAAGATTGAGGGCACTGGATAGCTCAGAGAGACGGGAAATGAATCAGTGTCTCTCGGCTTCATCGCTCTCAGAGACTTCCACATGAAGTCAAGGAGGTCAATGCTTTAAATAATGTTCCAGCTGATTACAAATGTGGGGATATTAGTTGCCATCTTTGTTCCAAACAGTGTGCATCATACACAGTAGATCCCATGTGGACAAAAGGAAGAGGAGCCTGTACTAGCCGGACTGGGGAATGTGAGGGGTACTCCATCTCAAATGCCAGCTGCTCTGGTGTGGAAGTGTCTCCCAGGTAGCAAACATCATGACCAAATGCAACTCAAGATTGGAGAGAGTTTACTTCAGTTTACATTTCCAGGTCACAGTTCATCACTGAGAGAAGTCAGGGCAGGAACTGAAACAGAAACCATGGAGGAACATGCTCCACAGAGGAGCTTGCTCTGTGGTTCATGATCAGCTAACTTACTTTTTAAAAATTATTCTCTCATAAATTACATCCCATCCACAGCCTCCCCAGCTTTATTCCTCCAAGTCTCCCCCCCACACACATCCCCCTCTCTCCCCCAGATCCACTCTGCCTCCATTTCCCTTCAGAGAAGAGCAGGCTTCCCAGGGATGTCAACCAAACATGTCATAACAAGTTACAGTAAGAGTAGGCACAAGCCCTCCTATCAAGACCTGATGAGGCAACCCAGTATTAGGAAAGGGTCCCAAGATCAGGCAAAGGAGTCAAAGACACCCCCACTCCCACTGTTAGGAGTCCTATAAGAACACCAGGCAATACAACCGTAACATAGATTCAGCTAGCTTTTTTTTTTTTGATTTTTTATTGTTATTTTATTTTTTCTTTTTTTCTTTTTTTTGAATTTATTTTATTTTATTTTACAATATAATTCAACTTTACATATCAGCCATAGATTCCCCCGTTCTCCCTCCTCCTGCCCCGCCCCCTCCCCCCGGCCCACCCCCCAATTTCCATCTCCTCCAGGGCAAAGACTCCCCCGAGGATTGAGACCAACCTGGTGGACTCAGCCCAGGCAGGTCCAGTCCCCTCCTCCCAGGCTGAGCCAAGGTAACCCAGACTCAGAAAGACAAACATGTTATGTACCCACTCATAGGAGAATACTAGTTGTGGAACAAGGATGACTGGATGGCTACTCACAGCACCAGGGAGGCTACCTGGAAAACAGGACCCCAAGAAAGACACAGGGATCACCCAATGACGGAGAAATGGATGAGATCTACATTAATAGTCTGGACGTGAGTGGGGGTAATGAGGGGCGAGGGGCAAGGGAAAGAGAACTTGGGGGAGCGGGAGATCCCAACTAGATCAAGAACAGAGAGGGAACACAAGGAATGTTCATGGTAAATGAGGACCATATGAGAATAGGAAGAAGCAAAGTGCTGGAGAGGCCCAGAGAAATCCACAAAGATGCCCCCACAATAGACTGCTGCCAATAGTCGAGAAATAGCCCGATCTGACCTACCCTGGTGATAGGATGGCCAAACACCCTAATTGTCATGCTAGAAACCCCATCCAGTGACTGAGGGAACTAGATGCAGATATCCATGGTCAGGCCCCGGGTGGAGCTCCGGGAGTCCAATTGGCGAGAAGGAGGAGGGTTTATGTGAGCAAGAGTTGTTGGGACCAGGGATGGATGGAATACAGGGACAAGTGGCCAAACGAATGGAAACACATTAACTGTGAACCAGTGGCTGAGGGGCCCCCAACTGGATCAGGCCCTCTAAATGGGTGAGACAGTTGATTGGCTTGATCTGTTTGGAAGGCATCCCGGCAGTTGGACCGGGTCCTGTGCTCAGTGCATGAGTTGGCTGTTTGAAATCAGCTAGCTTTCTTACACAGCCCAGGCCCATATGCCTAGGGATGGTGCTGCCCACCGTGGACTGTACTATCTCTCATCAATTAACAGTCAAGAGAGTCTTTCACAGTCATGGCTGTAGGCCAATCAGACTGAGACAATGCTTCCACTGAGACTCCCTCTTCCCAGGTGATTATATCAAGTGGACAATAACTAACCAGCAGTCTCCAACCCACGTCACTAGTCGGGGGAGGGGGGGCACTCACCAACCTCTAAGAAGGAGATGTAGTTAGAAATACTCCTGTCATATGGAGGCATCCTAGAGGGTGGTAGTAGGGCCCTAGACCCTCAGTCTCTTTTGCTCTATCTGGCTGCTCTGATCTGAGGTTTGCTCTGCCCCACGCTCTGTGCCACAGCATGCTGCCTCTCTATAGACTCCAATGACTGAAACCTGCACAACTGCCAACCCTGATCAATCTAAGTTCAAGGATTTTCTTTACACAAGACTAATCAGCACACCGACTGACTTAAAGTCCTTCCGCATGGATGGTGATATCTCCTGGTTTGTGAAGAATTTCCTTTTCGTGTCACCAAAAAGGGACAGGCAGTAGGAGGACAAATGGAAGGCCTCTTAACCCAGCATAGGGAGGTTTCCAGGGGCTTAGGAATGGTCCCAAGTGTTCAATGCCTTTTTCTTTAGCTTGAAGAGATCATTGTCCTAGCCCTCACTTAAAGGACACTTTATAGAAAGACCCCGGCAGTTCATGTTTAAATGTCATAATCAGATCTATGTTGTCATGCCCCTACCCTAGAAGATACCCATAGGTGACCTTTGACAAAGCTATGAAACATCGCTGGTTGTTTCATGGGGAAGGGAGCTACCGGCACTTGCTGTGCAGAGGCCAGGCATGCTGACCACTCTGGTGATACATGGAATGGCCCCAGGCAGAAAGAACTGTCAAAATGTCAAGGCTGAGAAACTTTGGTAAACCACAGAGTCATGTCAGTGGGTGCACCCTTTCATCCCTCAGGGAATATTTAGCAATTCTTTCCTGCGTTGTATCTCAGGCACCACAATACAAGAAGGAGACAGCATCGTTGTCTCTAAGGGTTCTCCAGTTTAAACAAGACAACACATATCTGCTGTCAACATTCAGAGCCAAGCGACACTATCCCGGGGTAGACCAGGAGAGCCTCAAGAAACAGCTGTTCTGTTAGATGGATGAGGGAGGGGAGGGGAAGGGAGGTACAGCAGGTATAGGGCTTTGTAGCTGCTTTCTGTCCATCCATTTGTCTTTACAGCATCTTAAAGCAAAAGAAAGCTACTCAGAGTTTTGGAGGCTGGAAATGACACAGTTAGAAACACAAGGGGGAACATTCTGCTGGCAGCAGTGAAGGCGGGGTGTCTCACAGCTCTGCTTACACAGCCACCTGGTGCCAGGGCAGACACACACGCTGTCCACAGCCTTGGGCAGTGGTTCTCATTAACCTGCCTGATGGCTGAGTCTCCCTGTCCCAGATGCCCATCTTGCTGCTAATCACTCACATCCTTCCTTGTGTTTACGGCTGCATCTTTACGACTATTTTTGAGCAATGACTCTAAGTACTCTTAATGACAGTTAATTCTGGGTCTCATGGACATTAGAATCACCTGGGGATGGTGGGGCTGGGGATAGAGAGGGAAGGGGTGACCAGGGGGTGATGGATGTGTTCATTATCTTGACTACGCTAATGGTTTTTACATTGTGGGCATGTGCCAAAGCTTACATATTGTATATTTTATTTTATATAATTTTATGTTTGAGTTTGAACCAAGGGCTTTTTTTGGATGAAGCTTGCACTCTACCACTGAGTTATACCCTACCCTCACAACCTGAGTATTTTAAATAGGTAGAATTTACGTATGTCAGCTATTCATTTATAATTGTATAACATTTAATCATTTTAAAACTTTTAACATTTCCAAACATTTTGTATTGAACATTGTGTATTGAATCCTCTTAACAAGCCAATGAGTGAGATGCTGTCATTAGGTGCATTTACAACAGGATAGCCTAGGGTAAACGAAGGTTAGTCAGCCCAGCATAGGATTCAGAATGTGAACCCAGCTGTCTGGATCCACAATGTGTGCTGAAACACTGCTTGAATTCATTTCAGTATCAGTGGCCTCTTTCCTTGACCACAAGGAAAGGGCAACAGAGTACCCACTGACCCTTGATACTAGTCTGCATATTATATCCTATGGGATTTAGCAATTTGACAAGATGCCAACCACAGAACCACAGGCTACCCCAAGACTACGCTAAAGTGAACCAGAGCAAGGCTACTCCATCTTATTACCTAAGAACTGATGAAAATAAGGCAGCTTTATTATCTACAAAACACCAAAGAGTCCCTCTCCAGAGCAAAATAAGTGACTGCTACGTCTTTACCAGTTACATCTCCATCTTCCTTCTTGTCTTCTCTTCCTTTTTTGTAAGATTTATTGAACAACGCAGTCAGAAGTGTCCCACTGACAATTCTCAACTCAGAGTGGGCCCTCCATCCTCAGATTGCCTCAAATCCCTAACCAAAGCCTCGCATGCTGTAATAGGCCCTAGTACCATCTCACCGAGATACCTTATGATCTTCCATGAAACATGCAATAATGCCAATGTGTCCACTGCAGTCTGTTTCCAGGGGCAAGGGTGGTCAGCAGCCCTGCCATGCCAGCTATCTGTTCTTACCAATCTTATCTCTCTCCTCTCCTTTCCCTGTTTTCTTAATGCTTCTCTGCCTTTTATTTCCTTTTCTTGGGTCTTCCAGGGATTTCTACCTCTTGCTCTTCAAGTCTGTGAAATTCCCTCCCATAGTAATTTTCATCTAAAAAACAGAACATGCCATGGTACCTACACATAGAAAGGTTCTCAGAGTAGATTACAATGTGACCCTTGCTCCTTGCTTCTGACCTACGTACGTGTTCTTTTTTTTTTTTCTTTCATTTGTTGGCTCTGATGGAGCCAGCAGCCATATTGCAAACTGCTCTATGAAGAAGTCCATAGAAAGTGGCTTTCTGAATTAGTCTGTTTTGTTTCTGTTGCTGTGACAAAAGAAACGTGGGAAGAAAAGGCTTTATTTGGATTACACCTTCTGATCACAGTCCATAATTGAGTACAGCTTAGGCAGGACTTTAAGTGGGGCCAGGGACCTGGAGGCAGAAACTGAAGGATAGACCATGGAAGAGTGCTGCTTGCTGGCTTGCCCCACTTGCTTTATGACACACTCTAGGGACCACTTGCTCAGGTATGGGACTGCTTACATTGGGCTGGGTCCTCTCCCATCAATCATTAATCAAGAATATCCACCCCCTAGACTTGTCTGTGGACCGATCTGATGGAGACATTTTCTCTACTGAACTTTTATCTTCTAGTGTGTGTCAAGTTGACAAGACAAACACACACGCAGCCATCGGGTCTTCCTTAGAGAGAAGCCCATAGGAAGTGCCAAGGAACTGTTACAGGTCTCTGGACAGCAGCCAATAATATCCTGGCTTTCAGCTTGACCATAGCCTTGGGAGAAGGACACTCAGCGGAACTCTGCTGGGTTCCTACCCACGGAAACTAAGACATTAGTTTTGTTTTGGAGAGTCTCTAAATCTTAGGATAAATTGTTGTGCAGCTATAGATAGTTACTAATGACTGTTATAACATGGAGATGAATTCTCTTACTGTGTAGAGCAAGGTATGGAACTCTGGTGTGGCTGAACACCACACTGAAGGAAAAGATTCATAGCCAGGCCCAAGGGCCCAAGCTTTGGCACAGCCTTTGCTTTATCCAGTTGAACTGCCCACAGGTTCCAAGCTCGCTAAGCAATTGATCGTCCTATAACAACAATTACAACCCCCACCCCTATGTGTGGGAAACCTTCTATGAGTTCCTATATGAGAATGAATGACTTGTCCTCCAACTTCCAAAGCTCAAAGAAACAGGAAGTAAAGTAGACACACTATCTTGAGAAGGTACATAGATAGAGAATACAGAAGATTGCTAACGGAATTTGTTGGCTTCAAAGAGACACAACCATTCTGCAGCAAAGCTGGAGCTTGCCCAGACAGGCATGGAAGATATTCTTTGGAAGAGAATCAGTCTGATTGGAGCTGGGAAGTTACATCTCTAGCTGGGGGAAATAATGGTGGGAGCCTTAGGTAAAAAGGAGGCTGTTGCTATTTTGAGCCAATCAACACAAGCAGCCGGAGGCATAGGCAGATTCCGAGGGCCCTGCTCCCTTGGGTGCCCATCATGCAATAGCCGCTGGGTACATTTACAAATATTATTTTTAGATGTCTTTTTTCCTTTTCTTCCAGGACTTCTAGCTGCAGCACCACTTTATTCTCCACCCTTAAATTAGTTTTTTCCCCCCATGGAATGTCAGGGAGTCTATGATGAAACCGCATCCACTCTGCTCAACATTTCTGTGAAATCTCTTTTTCAGAATGTTGTTTTTATTTCTCCTCTGTGGCAGGGTTGCTTGGTTTAAGAGAGTAGAAAAGGGAGGCAGCCTTTGTTAAGAGCTGCAACAGTGGGAAATATTTAACAGTATGTAAATCCTGCAGGCAGATGCCAGGCTGAGAGGGGAGGAGGGGGCTACTCTGCTCTTTTAAAAGAGGAAATGTATGAAAATGCCCTCATTAGCTGGTGGAGTGTTCTAGAATTGGCAGTCACCTCCTGGGAATCGGGGCTAAGTTTCTCCGGGGGTATAACTAAATTCTACAACCTCTTGCAGAGGAAGACAAGAAGAGGACATCTTGTCTTGTGATTTGCAAAATTCAGAGATGGGGAGGGAAAAGCCCTCCATGCTGCACTCCCAGGGAAGATGGGGACAGGTTACCTGAAGCCAGACAGGCAGGCCTTGTTAACAGCAGGGAGAACTGGTCAACCAGAGCAAGCTGGAGGCCACATGTTACCTTGTAAGAGGGTGCCTTTGAAAAGAGGGATCTCCTCACTCGTTAGGAGTGTGGGTGGTTGAGTGGAATGACACAGTGCAAGGGGAGGAGACCTGTAAACCTGTCATCCCTGAGCCTTAGTGTTCCTTATCCCTCATCTGCCCTCTCATCCACCTCCCCACTTAAACTTCCCTCCCCATCATTCCCCAGTTCCCCTCCGTATCACGTGTCCTACTATCCCCCCAGACCCCTGCACCTTAAGACCTTTCTTCCCCCTCCTCACCCTGGCCTCCTAGTTTTTTGTGTTCTAAATGCTCTAAGTTATAGACAAATCTAATGGTTCAATGCTAGGATCTACATACAAGTGAGAACATGTGACTTGTCTTTCTGGGTCTGGGTTACTTTCCTCAGCCTAACGGTTTCCAGTTCCTTCCATTCACCTGCGGTTTCCATACTTTTGTATTTATTTATAGCTTAATAAAATTCGACTGTTACGATCTGTTCACGAGTTGATGGGCATCTACGCCCTAGCTATTGTGATGAGAGCAGCAATGCACACAGTTGAACGGATCTCTGCCACAGGCTACAGAGTCCTTTGGGTGCTATGCCCAGGAGTGCTATAACTGGGTCGTGTATTTCTAGTTCTGTGAGTGACTGCCACACTGATTTCCACACTAGCTGTGCCAGTTTTCACTCCCGCCAACAGCACACAAGAGTCCCCCTTTCTCTACCGTATTTTTGCCAACACTTGTCGTTTTGTGTTTTTCTAATCTTAGCCACTCTGACTGGTATAAGATGAAATCTCAGAGTAGTTTTAATTTGCATTTCCCTGATGGCTAAGGATGGTGAACACTTAAAAAAGTTAATTTTGAGACAGGATCTTTCTATGTATGTAGCCTTGGCTATCCCAGAACTCACTATCTAGACTAGGCTGGCCTCAGACTCACAGATATCCACCTGCCTCTGCCAACAGAGTGCTGGGATTAAGAGAGTACTATGCCATCATTCCTTAGATTCAATGGCAAACACTTTTTTCTTGTTTTTTTTTTTTTTTTTTTTTCTTTTTCGAGACAGGGTTTCTCTGTGTGGTTTTGGTGCCTGTCCTGGATCTTGCTCTGTAGACCAGGCTGGCCTTGAACTCACAGAGATCTGCCTGGCTTTGCCTTCAGAATGCTGGGATTAAAGGCATGAGCCACCACTGTCTGGCTCAATGATAAACACTTTTAAAAATATTTCTTAGTCATTAGGATGTGTGTGTGTGTGTGTGTGTGTGTGTGTGTGTGTGTGTGTTCTTTTTTAACTTTTGAGAATTCTTTGTTCAGTTCCATATCCCACTTTTTTTTTTTTTTTGAGACATGGTCTCACTATATAGCCCCAGATGTGAGCCCTTTCAGCTACAAAGATCTGCCTGCCTCTGCAGATAGTGATGGGGGAGGGGAGCACCCCAGTGGACCAATGTCACCTATAAAAGGATTTCAGTCTGTGGTTTGGGTCCTTGTTCTCTATCTTACCTTCTGCTTCCTGCCATGGGATGGAGACCCTTTCAAGATGCTGTTCTTCAGTCATGGACCTGTTAAGCCTCCAGAGCTTTAAGAAATAAATGTCTGTTCATCAGAGGCTACTTGATCTGTGGTATTCTGTGATAGCAGCAAACAATTTTCAACAGAAATGAACAAAATAGACAAAATTTTCATGCTAGTAGAGCAATCACAATCCTTCCAGTTAGAGAAAACAAAAAAACACCACAATGAGCAAGAGAAACAATTTTTAAAAACATATGATGAAGTGAATGATGATATATAGAAAAGAGAAGAATAATAAAATGGGGAAGGAAGAGGGTTGGATTTTCGGGGCAGGAGGCCCACTGAGAAGGTGCTGCTTGTGTGAAAATAAGGAGGACAAACCCATCAGCACACCTGGGGAAGAACACCAGGAGGTGAGAGACAGCTCCGCAGAGGTTTATGATTAGCAAATTCCTGGCTCATATGAAACACAGAAAAGAGGCCCATACAGCTCAGAGGGGATGAAGGGAGAGGAGGAGGAGAGGTGTTGAAGTATCAGAACTTCAGGAGTTATCTATCACTACAAAAAATTGCCATGAATCTGAAGGTTCAAAATGACATGGCTTTAGCTTGAGAAAGTGTCCAACTAAGGCCCCAAGTCCACGGCTTGCCAGGCTCTGGTGTGGCTTGTGTTGGTAGAATTCTTAGGAGGTGGTACCTGGCAGAAGGAAGTTAGGTTGAAAGGGGTGCCCTTGTGGGTGATGTTAGAACTCCACCCCTTCGGTTTCTTAGTTTCCTGATGGCCATGGGGTGAGCACATGCTCTCTGCTGTGATACTCAGACTTCCCATGGGACCAAAAGCAATGGGACCGAGCAGCAATGGAACAGACCTCTGAAACCCTAAGCCAGAAAAGACCCTCCTTATAGCCTGATTATCTCAGGCATGGACACACTCATGTATGATCTCAGTGTCATTGAGCAGGGCCCATCACAGCATTCTCTGAGTGTCACGGGTATAATCAGCGTGTGAGTCAAGCTACAGTCTTATCTACTAAGTCATGGTCCACTTTTAAGCTCACACACATTGTTGGTAGAACTCATTCCTTGTAGTTCAAGGACAGAGGACTTCATGCTGTCTCCCAGTGTCACCTAGGGGCCACCTTCATCTGCTTGGCCAACACGGCCCACTGTGTATACATGACAGCTCACAGCCCAGCAGCTTGCTTCCCAAGGCAGTTGGCAGAGTCTATTTGTGTCAGTCAGTTTGTGATTTGATAGTAGAGTCCATCATTTAGTTCACACTGTAGGTTGGCTCTGACATTGTTCTGGTGAGGTCCTCGTAGCCCCTGGTGTCACATTGATGATATCTATATAGAAGAATTCACAAGAGGAGCCAGGCTCCCTCATTCTTGCAGGAACCAATTCAGTAGCATAGACCTGACCCAGTCTTTGATACAGCATTAATCTGTTACCAGGGGCTCACACGGCTTCATTACGCTCACTGTGCCCCACTTCTCAATGTTCCCCCATCTCTAAAGAGCTACACTGGGCACAAGTTCCACCATATGACATGTGGGACAAGCCATACCCAAACCTTAGGCCTGAGCAAGAGAGAACATTATGTCACTGAAGGAGTGATAACCATGACTTTGTTATTTTGTATTGGTTGGAAACCAGTCAAAGATGCCTCCAACTCCAGGGAGAGGTTCCCACAGAGGTAGAAACAACAGGAGTAGGCTAAATAGGTCTACCTTGGAGTCTAGCTGCCACAAGAACTCAGGGGATAGGTATATACTTTGATTTCTGGGTGAGACAATGATTCTAGGAAGGCTCAAAACTGAGAAGTAGTAGCTGATTTGTGTTTTGGAAGGCTTATTCCGGATGATGGCTGGAATCTGACATTAGGGGCCCAGGGTCAGAGACAAGGTATCAATCGAGACACTGTTTCAGTAATCCAGATGGATGAGGAGAGTGAGAGGTGGCCTTGGGGAAAGAGATGCTCTGGATATGAAAACACAGCCATGATTACTTGATAACAAATGTAGGTGGGAAAAGCAGAAGAGGCAGGGTTCTAACTAGTGTTTGGCTTGCATTACAAGAAGGATGAAGTCCCGTGAGTGGTGATGGGGAAACTGAGGCCTGGAGCAGAGGAAGAGTAGGATTCTGTTTTGATCATGTTGAGAAGCTGACTACTCAATGGTGTATTGACTATGCTGGACACAGTCAACCCCAGGAGGAAGAGTCATTTCTTCCTTTGGAGTTTGTAGTTCACACCAGAAGAGTTAATGTTGAACGTTGACAGCGTGCTTCATTTCTAGGCACTGTATCCTGAACCCAATTGTGACAGAGACTAACTGACAGTCACCACCCGAGCACAAGGTTGGGGTTTCCACACATCTCATTGTGGAGGCAATGAGAATGATAGAGTGACTTATTGAATGTTCCCAAATTCATGGGCTTGGTCATGCTGTCCTTCAGATTGGAGACCTGTGCTTCAAACTCTTGGCGGATAGAGAATGCTGTGTCTCTGATGGCAAGATGTCCTGGGTTCAGGACCCAAGATAATAAGAGTGAATAAGATAAAATATCGGTCCTGATGCCATTGCCCCTACTCACTCATCTATCCTGCAGCTCTAAACTCCAGGGAGTTTTGGATGCCAGAGCCTTTGACTCTGGCAGCACAAGACTCCTGTGGAAGTGAAGGCGAGGCTGCAGTGGTCTGTAACTCAGTCTCTTCAAGATAGGAGACTAGCAGACAAGGAGTCAACTACCATTATCACAAATCTGCATAGGGTAACACGGTGGGGTGGGGGAGCTTATAGAACTCAGGGAATTCATGAGGCATCTCAGAAGTAGTCCCAAGTGGTGATTTCTGTGGTAGTAGACCCAACATGGCGTGATTAGAGCCCTGCATCTACCCACACTGTCCTCTTGAACATCAGCTGGGGGTACAGTGGACAATCCCTTTGTGCAGCCTCCTGTGACTTCCACATCTGTTTTTCCTCATTAGAACTTCCTCTAAAGTTGTAGTGCCTCTTTCGGTGGGGGACAATTGACAGGAAGTTCATGAGACATAACACTTTCTGGAACAGTCTTAGAGGAATAGCTGACATTGAGTCAGGAAGTTGGGGGAAGGGGCTCAAGGTCCAATATGCAAATCGCTTACATATACTGTAGTGAGAACAGGGGCTAGGGGTAAAAGGAAGATTAAGGGTTCACAGGGCAAAGTCTAGAGCACTAAGGAAGATGAATAAGAGAAACAGTAGCTGGGTATCAGATAGTCAAACCCACCAGGCAAGAGCAGGCCTGGGGCTCTAGGCCAGAGATAGCAGACTGGTCCAAGACCTTGAGGAATGTGTGAAGAAGGCTCTATTGTGTTTCCATATATCCTTGCTTCAAATGCTGCTTGCTGGTTTTAATAAGTTAAGTGAATATAGGTTATCAGAAAGCCCCCACTTACTCCAAGAGCTCAGCCCACACCATCCCATAGACAAGAGGCTAAATATGCGATTACTAGGAAAGACTGTAGCTCCATTTTGGTGTCTAGGATAGAGTTCACTCTCTGCTATGGTAAAAGTGCATCCTGTTCACCCCTGTATGAGAACAAAGAGAACTTCAGCTACGCTTGAAGATACCTGCAAGATCAGAATAGCAGCTCTAGCCTATGGCTAACAGCTAGCAGAGCGTCAAGGTCCACAGCACAAATTAGAGTTAGGAAGAGGGCCCCTCCATCACCCTAAACTTGGTGAGTGCATGAACAGTGCATGATCATCTCCATTGTTGGGCCAGAGTGACATGCATAAAACAGGTGAGCCTTCTATTGGTTCAGCCTATGACAGCCCAGAGAGCTAAACACTCATTATAACAATGATATCAGCCCTTGTCAAGTCTCTGCCATAGCTCTCTACAAACCCAACAAGGCAGTTACACAACTTTTTCTGCTTTCAGAAAGTCCTCCCCCTCTTGAGAGCTTTTCTCAACTTCCCTCAGTTTCTTACTTTTCTGTAATTTTTCTTAACAAAGTTGGTTTCTGCTTTGCATAGTCCTATGAGAGTCTGTGTCTTTAATCTCCACTGACATGAGAGAACAAACTCTGAGCCACTGAGTGTCCAGTGCCTTAGGATCCCAAGTCAAGCATACATGGGATAAGAAAGGTCCTATCATATGTAAAATCTCTGTATTGGTGGGAGCAAATGTAGACTGCACAGACTCATGTGTGGGTAGGATCATTTGGAGCCTTTCTGTGAGTGGATCCTTATAAACTGATATAGCTGGAAGGTTTCTCCAGCACCACCCAGTCACGTGGTCTGCATCCGTTTATAAATAATCACTCAGAGGCTTATATTAATTACGAACTGGATGGCCTATGGCTCAAGCTTCTTGCTAGCTAGCTTTTACAACTTAACCCATTTCCATTAATCTGTAAGTTGCCACATGACCATGGCATTACCGGTCTGCTGGCATCTTGCTGCTCCTTGGGCAGTGGCTGGTGTCTCTTTCAACTCTGCCCTTCTTTTCTCTGTATCTCTGCTTGGATTATCCACCTGCCTCTAAGCTGCCTTGCCATAGGCCAAAATGGCTTATTTATGGGAGCAACACATATTCACAGCATACAGAAAGACATCCCACAGCAAATTGCTAGTAGGACTCAGCCTCGGGAGCCAGGGCAGCAACCAATCAATAGTACATAGTAAATGGATCTTTATTCCATCATTACTCATGTCCCCTTCCTGGACATTCCTTTTAGGGATTGTCTTCTATAATCCAGCCTAAGGTGCTAACCCCTCTTCTGCCCACAGTGTGTGACAGCCTCTGCATTAATGGATGGGGCCTCTACAATATGGGGCTTCAGCCCAGAACCAAAAGAACCATTCAGGAGCAAGTCTGGCCATCCTGTGGCAGCAGAGCACAGGTTTCCACAAGCCCTAAGCCTCAGTCACCCACCCTCTCTTTCTAAACAACCTTTTCACAGCCAGCCCTTTCTAATCATAGCTTGTTGGTTCAGGTATGCAATTTAGTAAAAATGAATACTGATTAGAATGTATTCATTGCTCTCATTGCTATAGAAAAAATGTTTGATAGAGAATTGATTCTGGCTCATGGTTTGAGAGAATATAGTCCACTGTAGTAGAGAAGGCAAGGTGGCCCCATAGGACCTCTCTGTCAGCAGGGGAGTGAGACACCTTGCTCACATCCCAAGGATTCAGGAAGTAGAGGCAGAGAGGAATCAGGTGTGGAGGAAGAGGAGAAGGGGGAGAGGGACAGGGAGGGAGGGAAGGCTGTGTGTGTGTGTGTGTGTGTGTGTGTGTGTGTGTGTGTGACTCTGGCCAGAAGCATGCCTGCCCCACAATACTGCCCCATGACCCACCTCTTCCAGGCTGACCCCACCACCTGAAGAGTCTGTAGTGTATTAATTACTTTTTCTGTTGCTATGACAACATTATGGCCAGAAGCAACCCAGAGGGAAAAGGCTTGCTTGACTCACAGTTCTAGGTGGGGATAAGTTCGAGGCAGCTCACAGCCACATTAGGGAAACAGGATCCAGCTAGCAAGCCTCCAGGCTGACCTCCACGGACCCACTTCCTCCAGCAAAGCACCACCTCCATGCTTTCTACCACCACCCCCATCTGGGAACCAGGTATCCAAAAACATACACCTGTGGGAGTATTTCATGTTCAAACCCCAACATAGAACCTCCCCAAACAACTCCCCCCACTGGGGGCCAAGTGTTCAAATACATTCACCCGTGGGGGTGTATTTCATGCTCAAACCTCCACATAGAACCCCCTCAGACAACTCCTCCCACTGGGGACCAACTATTCAAAGAGCCTGTGGGAGATGTTTCATATTCAAACTGTAACAGAGTATAAGACTTGCTCCTGCCTGGAACTGAAAAGGAACCCCAACTTCCCTAGTTGTGCCCCAGATAGGCTGTTATTCATAATCCCTATCTTTAAATCACATTGACTGTGTGTTTCATGTAAATAAGTTGCTGCATATTCATGCATTGGCTATCGCTTTTTTTTCCTGTTTGATTTACATGATTTCCATTCGAAATGGGCACCTCCTAAAAGGCAGGAAATAAGTCTGTGTTGTTCTGTTTGACATACAGTTGCGTGCTTTCTCTCTCCATTTCTTTGGTGCTGGTGGAGAAATGTCCCATTCCTGTGGAGTATTCCCTCCCTCGACTCAGTTACAACTGTGGGCAGTACACCAGGCATGGCGAAGAAACCTTCAAATCATACGCATTTTTTTCTCATCTAAATCAGTTTAGAACCATAATTTTTGGAGAAATTTCCTAAATATTAGCAGATCTAATTTCCTAGAGATCAGAACACTGGAGAAAGATGGATGGAAAGGAACTTCACAGCCTCCCTGGCTCAATTGGGAAGATGAAGTGTGTCCCATTCATGGTGACACACAGGTGCCCCTGGTGCTGCACTCCACCCCAGCGTCCACATTATAGAACACGCTGACTTTTATCAGTCCTCCCTTGGCTTGTTGGTTGTTCAAGTCAGGCAGTGGCCCTTCCCATGGTTTTCTATTCTGGAGTGGGGGGAGCAGCGTGGTGGGGGGACGGAGGGTGGCATTTCTGTCCTTCCTAACAGACTGTCCTTCCTAGGAAAAGTGAAGCTGTGACTTAGAGAACAGGGTGCCCCTTGATCAAAGTGAAATTAGTGAAGAATCAGATTTCTCCAGGGCATTCTGGTCACCTCTCCAAGTAAAGCCACCCTTGGTAAGCGGAAGCGCTCACTATCAAAGACGTGTCTTCCTTACTACACTGGACACTAATCGGAGTGATTAAGGGACAATTGTCCAACTTGTTGGTGGTTTTTCTTTTAATTTAACGACACAGAATTTGAAAACAAATCAGCCATACTATACATATATACATGCATGTGTATACATAGCCATATATATGTAATCTATATGTACATATATAACAAGTTATTTATTAATTCATAGAGGGAGGTGCTTGTTACTGACTACTCCTTGCATTTCGAAATAACAAAGATTGGGCTGGGAGAGTAGCTCGGTTGGCAGAGTGGTTGCCTAGCATGCTAGCATTCCAATCCCAGCACTGCATAGAAAAAAAATAAAGAGCCTAGTGGCAAATGCCTGTAATTCAGTTCTCAGGAGGCAGGGGTAGGAGAATCGGTAGTGTAATTCCATCCTATGACACATAGGGATGGGGGGAGGGGCTATACGGGGCTTTATAAGACTGTATCTCAGAGCAGAAAACACATTTGAATGTCCTGGCCCCCGTAACCAAGGAGACCTGATCCTGGGTCCAGGGCTCTGTCACTTTGCCGAAGTTAGGTCACATTTGCACTCAGAGTGGTGTCCCCACCTGGAAAGTGGCGAGGGGGTTGAGCACAGCCAGCACTCATCTCTCCACCACAGCCAGAGCAGTACCCGTTTGCCTTCATTCTCTTTATTCTTCAGAGTTCAGCCCAGGTTTCCTCACTCCCTAAATCGCATCCAGGGATGCTCATTCATCATCCTTCTCTCTCCGAACAGTTGAACAACTGCTGTCCCTGGCATCCACGCCACCATTTAATCATTCCCTATTTTGTATTGTTCCTTAACAGTTAATGCATTTGGGTCTCATTTCCTTGTTCAAACTTGTAAGTTCTTAGGAAACGACATCTTATCAACTAAGTCCAGAGCTGGGAAAATAACAGACACTGAACAGCAGATGCTTGGATGGAGGATGAAATTAAAGAATTCAGATAACCAAGAGGTGCATAGCACAATGTGGGGTGACTTGGCCGGTCCAGGAACGTTCCTTTTGTGGTTGAATCACCCTAAGGATGTCTCAGAGGATGTTGTACTTCGGCAGCCATCAACAGTTAGGAAGGTAATGGTCCACAGTACCCTCCTTGCCCTGTTACGCTACTGAGGTTGGGGCAGGCTTGCATTTAATGTGCCTTTAGAATGATATCTAAGTTACTATTTTCAGTTTGGAAAACACAAGTGATAGGCATAATACTTCCCCCTATCTGTTTCTTGCCTTTTAAAAAAATGAAATAAAATTCAGTGGCGCAAAGGCGCTACCTGAGACCACCTCTGCCTCTGTGGCACCATAACACCCTTGGAGGTCCTCATAGCATGGGTCTGACTTTTGTGACTTGTATTTTTACCATGGAAGCTACATGAACTAGAGTTGATTGTTGGAGAACCAGGCTGGTATCATAAGTCAGGACTCTTCAAGGTATATTCTTAATGTCAAATTCTTCTGTATTGTATTGGATGACAAACATCCTCTTAATTATGTCAAGTTATTTTTAATTGAAGATGGGAAAATATTTTCATCAGGTATGATTAAATAAAATATCTTCAAAGCATTAAAAAAAAAGAACCTCAAGTTGAGCATTCTTGAATAGACCTATAGAAGTAGGAGAATCAAGAATCCCAGCCAGCCAGGGATAGGGGGCTACATATCTCAAAAAGCCAAACACAAAATATAACAAAACCAAAACACCCAAATTTCTGTTTAAAAAAAGCTATGAGAGCCTGTTACAGTGGTATATTCCTATCATCCCAGCAGTCAGAGAGCAGGAGCA
>CABHPP010147192.1:0-34152 GCA_902168425.1 Peromyscus attwateri
AAAAAAAAAAAAAAAGGATAGACTCCCAAGAATCACTGCCAGAAAATGAAAGGACAGAACAGGAAAAGCCCTGCCCTCTGAAAAATTTATCAAGAGCACCCACACAAGTTCCCAGCAGTCCGACCACACACACAGTTCCTCAGATTTATAGCTTAATCTTGCAAAATGGGACCAATTGCTTCTCAAAAAACAGTCAACTAGACAGATTGCTCAAGTGTAGAAGAAGAGCTTCTGTCTGTCAGCGGTGAACTCGTGTCGAGAGTGAGTTTAAATTCCAACACTAAAAACAGCTCCAAGGCATAAGATACGGCCACCGTAGTCGCCACCGTATCTAGACGGAACTCCCTGTCTATAGGAGGGACTTCAAAATCTGCTATATGCCACACCGCTAGCTAGAGCTCCTCCACAGTGGGAACTTGTAATTGTTAACACAAGGTGGCCAGGTGGCACATGAACCCGAACTGAGGAAACACCTGCTTCCCTTGATATCCAGGACTCCACGCTCTCCAAGCTGTCTTCTCACCTCCCTGGTCACCACTTCTCAGTCTCACCACAGGCTCCTGACCTCCGGCTAGGGGACTGCTACCTGGAGCATCTTTTATCTCCTCTCGCTAGTGATCATCCCGGCCAGTCTTCTTGGCACTAGGTGTACACTAATGAGCCCTGTTTTTCTATTTTTAGACCTGAGCTTTCCCTTGAGATCCAAGCTGCTCAAAAACAAAGACTTACTTGGTGTATTTCTATATATCTAAAGGAATCATAACTCAATAGATTCTGTACTAAAACACTGAATTCTCCTCTTACCCCACCAGAACGTCTTTCTCACTCGATAGCAACTCCTTTGATCTTGTTGCTCTGTCTAAAATTCTGCACTCACTTCTGTCTCTCATACTGTCACATGTTGTATTTATTCTGCAAATCTCCTGCGATAGGTGTTCAGATCCTGTCCAGAATCTAATCACTTGTCATATGTCTTGCTATTACCTGGTCAAGTCACAACTGCTGTCTGTGAATGGTCCTCTAATGGGATTCCTGCCTCTCAGATCATCCTGTTGCATACCAGTCCTGACATCTGTGGTTCTGACAAGTGGTCCCAGATCATCAGTGTCCGCAGCACCTGACAATTCAAAAGAGGGGAAAGTCTTCTGAACTTGACTTCCTTAATCAAGACTCTGAGATAAGGTTGGGTGATGGATGGTGTAAGAGCCATCCAAGGTGATGCCGGTACAAGGTCAAGTATGAAAACCATTAATCTCCAGAGCCCCTAAAGTGACCCTTTGAAAAGTTAAGCCAGTGTGGTGGTTTGAATGAGAGTATCCACCATAGGCTCATATGTTTAAATGCTTGGTCCCCAGTTGGTAGAACTGTTTGGGAAGGATGAAGAGGTATGGCCTTGTTAGAGAATGTGTATCTAGGTTTCAAGAGGACAACCATTCCCCATTGTTGTTAGCTCTCTCTGCCTCCTGCTCATGGATCAAGATATAGGCTCTCAGCTACTGTTTCAACACCATGCCTACCTGCCTGCTGCCATGCTTCCCACCATGATGGTTATGGACTCTAACCCTCCGGAACCATGAGCCCCAGATTAAACGCTTTATTTTATGAGTTGCCTTGGTCATGGTGTTTCATCGCAGCAATATAAAAAGTGCTAAGACAGCCAGTTTTTCAACAACAAAAACAACAACAACAAAAGCAAAGAAGAGAGAGCCATGATAACAGACGACATGCAGCTACGGTCTGTCAGTCTCCAGGGAATAAGCTTGGGAAAGCTGGATAAGAGCTAGCAGAAGAGGTGGGGGACAGCCAAAAATCTCTAGTCTAATAGTGAAGTAAAGTAGGAAACTTTAAGAATCAAAACAAGAAAAAAAAAAAAAAAAAACCCACAATCTGTCCTGGAGAGATTGGTTCATTCTGGGGGCACTGGTGCCTCCCATGAGACAGAGTCATGGGCGGTGGGGGAGGGGCACACTTAAGACAAAGAACCATAGACAATAAACATTTACTCTTAGCGATGTATATTTGAAGGGGGGAAATAATAAAATTATGTTGTTTTGTTTTTATCACTCTTATCCTCTCAGAACAAGTGTTTTCAATGTTCAAGAGGGAGTGTGTAGCAGTGATTTTGGGGTGTTGTAATCAAAGGAAGACAAAAGCTACCTGGTAGCAGCAGAGCAGGAAGAAGCACAGCACTCAGCCTGAGCAGTGGCAAGATGCCATCTAAAAAGACTCCTGCCGAGTCACAGATTGACAGCCCCAAACATGCAGTGAGCTGCACTCTCAGGAACTCCAGAACAAGTGTTCCAGGACTGTCCACCAAAATGTGGCCAGCAGGATATCTTTAGAGTACAGGCAAGAATGTCTGCACTAGAACCCTGCCGTGCTTACCTACAGGAAAACTTAGATTTGAAGCAGCATGCCCGATGTTGGAAAGGAATGCTCAGGAGAGGGGCCAGCATTTGTAGTGGAACTTCTGAAGGACCATTCCGATTTTGACCAGCATCTCTCACCTGTCCTATAAAGGACCACCACTATCAGGGGCAGCCTTGAGACCTGACCTAAACCTTAATAAGGACTGCTCAGAGTCAAGAATAGTATTTTCAACCTGAACTCCAAAGGACTTCCCAGGAAACTGTCCAGAGCTGTGACCAACATCTGTGACTTGATCTGTGATGGGCCACCCAAGGGTGTGACAGGCATCAGGGAGCCCCTGAAGGAACAGAGAATAGGGGAGGCTGCAGCCATCAATCAGGCAAGGAAACACTCATTCTCCAGCCCCTCGCCCAGCATTCTCTCTCCTCCATATTCTTCCTTCTATTTCTACCCAGTGTCATGTGGCAGGCAGCTCTGTCATACTCTGTCTCACTTTCTAGATTTTCCTTTTATCCCCCTCTACCTTTCCCCCTTTCCTCTTCAATGGGCTTTCCAAACTAACATAGGCTAATGTGCTTTCCAGGTCTCTGTGGCTCAGCTTCTCAAGACTTGGAACTCTTTGTCTTGTTTTGTGTCTTTACCTCTTCCTTTTTACTCTCTCTTTAGCCAAAACCACCTCACCCCTTCCTCATACTTACTCTTTCCCCTTGATCTACTTTTCTCTATCAGCCCAAAACTAATTCTCATTTTTCCTCTTTTTTCCCCCATGCCGCTCATACCCATAGTAGCTAGTATCTTAGAGGATACCAAATTATCTGTGTTCCCTCACTTTCTAAAACAATTAGAGGTCAAAGGCTTATAGTTTGTTACTGCACTATTAGGATTGTTCATAGTGGGCCTACACTTTGAAAGTGATTGATTTAGTAGACTTTAATCTATCCTCACTGGAGTACTACGACTAAGCCTGGGGTCCCAGTCACCAGCCTAGCAGAGGAGGTATAACGCTGCAGACTCACCGGTACTAGTCCCTCTTGAACACGGAAGACACTCCAGCTGAGAGAGTAAGAGTAATAAAAACAAAGCAAAACAAAAATTCCCTAAGACCTGACCACCAACGTGGAAGTCCCAATTAAAAAAAAAAATCACAAGAAACACAGAAAATGCAAAGCAACAGAACTCCTGTAAAATTATTATTTTTATAAGTCCTCCAATGAGAGTAAAAATTCAATGAAACTTTTGACAAAAAAAATGATTACAAATATGTTCAATCAAAGAAGAGTCAAACTTAAGAGAATATAAAGAGCTAAATGAAATAAGGAAGTCAATACAGAATATGAAAGTAGAGTTCAATAAAGAGAAAATTTTCAGAACTTGAAATAGGAGAAAGAAAAAAAAAGCTATGTGGAAAGCCTCATCCACAGATCGTGGGTATGACAGGTTATCAGAGTCAAAAGACAAGTTAGAGGGATTGAAATATGGAGGTGATGACAAAGCCTGAAAGAACTCTCAGGGTCTCTGGGACACAATGAAAGACCAAATCTATGACTTGTGGGTATGGAAGAAAGAGAAGAATAGTGTTAAAAGTCACAGAAAATATTTTCAATAAAATCACAGACAAAAACTCCCCAGGTCTAAGGAAAGAAATGCCCATCTAGATGCCAGGGGCATTTGTAACACCAAACAAGATCAGAAAATAACATCCTCATGTCTCTTCTAGTTCAAACACTTTACAGAGCAGAGAAAGAGAACCCCAAGTCCCTCAAACAGCAATAGATTTCTCGACATAAACTCTGAAAGTCAGGGGCATTTAGAAAGATGTATTCAGGGCTGGTGAGGTGGGTCGGCAAGAAAGGATGCTTGCCGCCAAGCCTCATGCTGAGTTAGACTGGACTCCACCATGGGAGAAGGAGAGAACCAAGCTCTGTAAGTTGTCCTCTGACAGCCACACTCACGCTGTCACACATGCATGTGTACATAAACACACATACATATAATAAATACATGAATAAATGTATTTTAAGTTCTGAAAGACAACAACTGCCAATCCAAACTATTAAACACAAAAAACTACCTGCTGTAATTGAAGGAGAAAGAAAATGCTTGCACAATAACAACAGACCAAAGGAATTCATAAGCACAAAGTTAGCTCTACAAAAGACCCTTGAGGAAACCTTTGGACCGAAAACAAAGACTAACTCATCCATGAGGCAACAGGAAAGAATAACCAGTTATGTTGGTACTTAAGCAAAGAATAATAGAGCATGCCAATTAGTATAAAATCAAATGAATGATAGAATTTAATATTTGTTTTCAAATAATAACCCTGAATATTAATGAACTCAATTCCTCAAAGACACAGACTATCAATTTGGAGTCAAAATAGAATTCATGTATTTGTTGCTGTAAAAGATGTATGCTACTATAATAAACAGACACAACCTTGGGATAAGAGAATGGAAAAAACAAATGGAACTGGGAAATAAGCAAGTCCTAATATTTGACAAAAAAAGACTTCAAAGCAGAATTAGTTGGGGGAGATAAAGAAGGCCATTTCATACTAAATAGAGGAGCAAACAAAAAGGCATTACAATTCTAAACACATGCACCCCAACATGGTGCACAGGGGGCACCTAGTTTCATAGAACAAATGCTACTGGATGCAGAAACACAAATTAATCACAGTACAATAATAATGGATGACTTCAGTGCCCACAGTCACAAACAGAGAAGTCATCTGGACAAAACAATAAACAGAAACATCAGAGTTAATGACATCATAGGTCAAACACCTAACGGACCATACACCTAACAGACATCTACAAAACATTCCATCTGAACCGAATGGAAAACACACTCTGCTCAGCAGCGATGGAACTTTCTCAAAAATACATCATGTGCTAGGACACAAAGAAAATCTTAAGAAATGCAGGAAAATTGACATCATTCCTTGTACCCTATCTGACCACAGTGGACTAAACCCAAAAATCCATAGAAAGAGAAAGTACATAATATTTAAAAACTCATGGACATTGAACAACACACTGTTGAATGATGAATGGGTCATTGAAGAAATCAAGAAAGAAAATTTATAAAATAAAAACAACTCCCTAAATGAAATGAAAATGAACATGCAACATACCAAAAACTATAAAATATAATGAAAGTAATCCTAAGGAGGAATGTTCATAGCTATAAATATCTGTATTAAAAAGTGGAGGAATCTCAAATAGCTTAATGATGCACCTTAGAACCTCGAAAAAAAAGAGCAAGTCAAAATCAAAATTAGTAGATGAAAAGAAATAATTAAGATAATGGCAGAATCAATGAAATGAACATTTGAAAAACCATACAAAGATTTCAGGAAACTGAGTTGTTTCTTTGGAAAGATAAACACGATCAACAAATCAACCCCCACCCCTGGGGAAGCAGGGGAGGTTAGGAGTCTCAAATTAATGAAATTAGCAATTACAAGGGAAACATTATAACAGATACCACTGAAATTCAGGGAATCACAATCAGTAGCTGGTTTTGTCCTGAGTGGTCTGTACCCTATTCTTTTGGCTAGACCTAGCTGGAGGTGTGACTCAAGCCCTCTGCCACAGAAAGGAAACATCCTAAATTACCGGGTTAGTGTTTCTAAACCTGTCTTTAGAAAGATGTTATTTAGTTCAGACTGGGTTCACAGCACATCTTGGGTATAGACAATATCAAATACTCATAAAGGCCCTTCGGTTACCTGAACCTGGTTTAGAAATTCATTGGTTTGAAGCAAATATGTATAACAAAAATAAAACGTTGAAAATAAAAAAGAACATACTTTAAAGACATGTATATTTCACAAAATTGGAAAATCTAAAAGAAATGGATGATTTCTAGATGCCTATGACCTGTTAAACCAAAGTGAGATAAATAATGTAAGCAGATGTATAGCAAGTCACAAAATAACACAACAAAGCCCTCCTAACTCGGGGAGACTAGGTGTGCAGTGCTGACTTCCAGGCAGACAAGGCAGTTATGCTCTTGAACTCACAACAACCATGATTACATGCACAAAATTTAGCCTGTCAATACCCCGCCATAGAAGGGGGAGCAGTTCGTGGACCCCTACCTCTACTGAGGACTCAGATGCAGTTAGTGATTAGTGGGGAGACAGATTTTCCTTAGCTACTGGTAATGTGCCCATGTTCCTATGAGCAAGACAGGGTGTGAAGGAAGAGCAGGGACTACTTGGGAAGAGGATTAATAGGAGTGGGAGGGGACCAGGACAGGGTAACAGGGTGAATACATCAAACCTCATTCTGTGCATGCAGGAACACATCATAATGTAGATCATTACTATATATAATTAATAGATGTGCTAATAAAACATTTTTACAGTCTTAATAAAAAAAAAAGTCCAGGTCCAAATGGATTACACACCAATCTCCCTGATGGACATAGATGTAAATATTCTCAAGAAAATTCTCAACCAATTCAAGAATACGTCAAGAAGATTATTCACAATATAAATAAAATAAACCTTAGGGGTTAATGAGATGGCTCAGTGGTTAAGAGCACATTCTGCTCTGACAGGACCCAAGTTCAATTCCCGGTAGTCATGTTTGGCAGCTGAAAACCACCAGTATCTCTACCTCCAGGGGAGTCCACCACCTCTGGTCTTTGTGGGCACCTTTACTCACAGGCACGTTCCCTCCCCCACACACATATACAAAATTGAAAATAAATCAACTAATCAATAAATAAAAGAGCATTCACCATAATCAAGTTGACATAATTCCAGAGATACAGGGATGATGGTTCAGCACACACAAATCAATAAATGTAACACATCTCATAAATGGACCCAAGGACAGAAAACACAATATTATCTCTATTGATACAGAGAAGGCTTTTGAGAAAATCCGACATCCCTTCACAATGAATGTTCATGTTGCCATATTCTAAAGGAAGCTGCAAAGTAGTTTTATGAGTTACATTGTTCAGCTTGGGGATTTGAGAAGAGTATTGATATTGTTAAATTCAAGTGGAACAAACATTCTTCCCTAAGAAAACGTAGTTTATTTATTATTGTTTCTAACACTCTTGCTTGATATATCTCTTGAAAACAGGTCTGGTGTGGTGGCCCATGTCTTAAATTCTAGCACTTGGGAGGCAGAGCCAGGCAGATCTCTGAGTTTGAGGCTACCTGGTCTACAGAGCAAGTTCCAGGGCACTCAGGGCACTCAGAAAAAAGTAGGGATGGGGGGAGGAGGCGGGGAGGGATGGATACTGTGTTTGTATGCGATTTTTCTTTCTTTCTTTTTGTGTGTGTGTTTGTTTGTTTGTTTAAAACAGGATCTCATATAGCCCAGGCTGGCCTTGAACTTACTAAGTAGCCCAGGATGACCTTGAATCTCTGATCCACCTGCTTCTGTCTCTCCAGTATATAGTTACAGATCTGAGTCACCACACCCAGCGTATGGGGTGCAGGGATTGAATTCAGGCCTTTGACTAGCTAGTGGCTAAACATGTGGTGGATGGTACTGGATTCTGCATACAGCTTACATATAGGTTCAATGGGTAAACATCAGTGTATGAGTCATATAGAAACAACTCTCAGTGGTTAAGAGAAACCACCCCTTTTTAATAGAGCATTTCTACAATTCTTTGAGAATTTTTATTAATTCTCTCCCCTCTCCCCCCAAATCCTCCCAGATCCACTCCGCAACTCCTCATCCCCTCTCAACTTTGGGTTCTCACTTTTAAAAAAATTATTAACCCCATGGCAATTGGTGCTGCCCACATATGCAGGGATCTAGGGCCATCCACGAGTGTGCAGAGATCACCCTGTTTTAAGAAGCAAAAATCACAGAGAGATGCCCTGCCTCAAAGTAAATAAGTAAATAGATAAATAAATAATAAATAAATAAATAAATAAAAATCATCTTACAAAATACATCATTCACTACCCCCCAGAGTCATGTGATGTCCATGTTCAGCTATTAAAGAAATCAAATTTCCCTCCGAAAAGTAGAATCCTAAACCACCAAAGACTTCACAGACTCCGAGTGCAGTTCCCCATGCGACAAAAGGATAGTTCTGAATTTGATTGAGCGCGTTTTATATCTGAGTGATTTAATTCTTGCAGCCGTTCTCCGAGGTCCCAGTTATTAACATCATTTTTCAGATGGTAGAAATGAGGCTCAGACAGGTGAACAAGCTTCCTCCAGCGCTCCCAGCACGGTGGGGTGGGGTGGGGTGGGAGGATGTTAAATCCAGGCTGATTCGCAAATGTTCTTCTTGTGCAAGAGAGCCATAGAGAAGAACAAACGTGCATGCCTCTGGGAGAGAGCTCCTTTGGGACATTTCAGTCAACTCTTAGGTTTCACTTTCTCTCTTTCATTCTCGTACCCCATAAACCTGATGTTCCAGGAAGATTTGAACCCTGGAGTGAACAGACTGTGGCCAGGACTTGTGGCCCAGTTCTGTTTTCCATCCCTGGAGCCTGAGGATGTCAGTGAGTGGAGAGGCTCTGGTCAGGCGGTACCACAGCTCTGGTTGCTGCCGTGCTGGGGGTGGGGTAGGGGTGGGGGTTGCCATCGCCATGGGAATGCGACGCTTTCCAGGGCTATGTGGCCAGCATTGTCCCCTGAACAAGGCTCCATTTGTTGGGTAGAAATAGAGAGTGCTTCTCATTGGGGATTTAGTCCTAAATAAGGATCCACATTTCAACAATGCCTCCTTGTGTAGTGGGTGACTTTTTTATTTTATTTTTTTATTTTTCGGGATTATGATACTTGGCTTCCAGATTCATAGTAAACTCCTAAGTGTCTTTCCTACAGCGTTTTAAATCAACCTTTGGCATGCTTGCCTGTATATTTTGCAGTCTTGGAAGATGCATCTCATAACACATTAAGATTAAGGTTCTGCGTTGTCCTGGGCAGACTCTGGGATTTCCACAGCAGCCAAGGAGCAGGATGAAAGCCATAAGGGCAGAGGAGACACACTGAGTGGGACCCCCTTTTGTGGAGAGCAGCCACCTTAGGCTATTTCAGTTGAACCTAGGGTCACCAGCGCAGTTATTTTCCATGTTTTACAAGTGAGAATTGTAACTGGGTAACTGGAGCAAGATCACGCTGCTGGTGAGAAGAAATGCGCATGCTTCCTGGGGCTGAGTCCAAACCGGCTCCCCACTTCTCCTGCATCCCCTGCTCATCCTGACCTTCTGCCTTCAAGGCCTCCTGGTTGGAAGCGCACACCGGGAGTTCTCGCTCCCCTTTTCATCATTTTGTTATCCATCTTCCTCCCTCTCTTCCCCCTCTCTTTCTTTTTATTTCTTTCTCATTCAAATCTTTCTTTTCTTCCTCCTTTGCTTTTCTCTATCGAAAAATAAAATCAACAGATTCCATTCCTAATGGCAACATCAACTCTTTAAAAAAAGTCCCCTGGGGCTAGGAATAAACCAACAAGTACAGTGGGAGGTCCCTAAGAAAGTAAGGTTTTTTCGAAGACCTTGAACAGATAGAAAGCTGTACTTGTCTCTAAATGAAAGAATTCTAAGGATGCCAACTTTTTTTTATTTCTCTTGGTTTTTTTTTTTTTTTTTTTTTTGAGCTAGGGTTTCTCTTTGTAGCCCTGGCTGTCCTGGAACTCGCTCTGTAGACCAGGCTGGCCTCGAACTCAAAGATTCACCTGCCTCTGCCTCCCGAGTACTGGAATTTAAGGCATGGGTCACCACTGCCCAGCTAAGATGTCAACTTTCTAAATTAACCTACAAGTAGGTAATTCTAACAAAGTAAAGGAGATCATGGTACTTGAAAAACTGATTTTAGAATCCAGAATACTAGAATAAGCAAAACAGACACAAGGAAGAAAAGGACCTGACTTCAGTTTTCTAAATGGTCTAACTTAACCTTAAATAACCCATATTGTATAGTTACAGAAAGGCAAAATTAAATGGAACCTAAAGGGATAATTCAGAATCAAAGCTATAATCAATGGGATGGTTAGAAAAGCAACATCTTAATGAGACAAACAGTCCAAAATGATCCAAAAGAGTTGTAGTCCCAGAAAACATGAGACTTATGTATTATGTGTATCATAAGCATAACATCCAGTTGGGTTAAATTCTAAGCACCACATTTTAAAAGAACTTAGAAACTGGAGCAAGAGATAGCGCCTAAGTTTTCATTTATGTAACTGGGAGGCTAATGACAGCTGGCCCAAGAAAGACACAGAGTCCGGGGTTGGGGATTTAGCTCAGCAGTAGAGCGCCTGCCTAGCAAGCACAAGGCCCTGGGTTCAGTCCTCAGCTCTGGAAAAAAAGAAAAAAAGAAAAGAAAGACACGGAGTCCAGGAGCCGTTGACAAAAAGACCAACAGTTCCCACCTCAAAAACTTAAAAGACCTTGGTACAGATCTGATTGGGGTTTCCCCCACAGATTCATGTGCTGGGGAGGCATAGGAAGTAGAGTAAGTGGGAAGGCGGCCTTGAGTCATTTATGCCCCCCCACCTCACCCCAGAAGGGGCTGTGGAACCGCAGGATCTCTCTGATTTCCTGTCTGGCCAGGGAACTTGTGTGTCTTTCATGTCCTCACCATGATGTTACCTATTGGCAGGCTCTTATTAGAGGCCAGACCACTGAGGTTTGAATTCTCGACTCTCACTCTCCAAAGCTACGAGCTCAATGATCCTCTTTTCAGTCAGATGAGATGGCTCAGCAGCTAAAGGTGTTTGTCTCCAAGCCTGATGACCTGAGTGCAGGCCTCAGGACCCACATGGTAGGAAACTGATACAAATATATATCAAAAAATACCAAAATAAAAGGTGGTGATAAAAGTCATAGTATATACGAAACCAAATATGCTATGCAAATGTATGAACAGCTCTGAAATCATCATAAAGAGACAAAATACAAAAATCTACGTAAAAAATGAGGGAAGACTTCACATACACACACACACACACACACACACACACACACACACACACACATTTGGGTGTGATGGCTCATGTCTGTAATTCCAGTCCTCAGGAGGCTGAGGCAGCAGGATTGCCATGAGAATAGCCTGAACTACATGAGTTCCAGGTCAGCCTCACTACAGTTTGAGACCCTGTCTCAAAAAACAAAAACATTTCCCAGCTCTCATGAGGCAGAGGCAGGCAGATCTCTGTGAGTTCGAGTTGGAGACCAACCTGATTTACAGAGTGAGTTCCAGGACAGCCAGGGCTACAAAGAGAAACTCTGTCTGGAAAAACCAAAAACCAAAAGCCAAAACAGAAAACCACATAAACACACAAACATCTTAGAGAAGATGAAAATCTGCTTAAATGGAAAAGGAGTTGGAAAATAAACAATAAGACATACTTTATAAGCAATTGGATTTTTAAAAAACTTTAGTGAAGGCTGTGTGGATAATTCAGTGGTAGGACACTTCCCTAATATGAACTAGGATATGGGTTCTATTTCCCTCACTGAAAAACATTCTGTATATTAGCACCAGTATTATGAGATGAAAATGAGCAATTCCATGCACAATGTGTTAAGAGTGTGAATTAGTACAATTTCCATGATAACCTCTATTCAGAACGTTTTTGTGATACTGAGGTTCACATAAAGGGCCTCATGCATGCTAGGCAAGCACTGTACCATTGAGCTACATCCCAGTCCTCACCATTAGTGTTCTTAATGCCATTTCTAGACACCTGACAACATATTCACAAAGCTGGTGGGCATAAATGGTCACTGAAGCTTTATTTCTAATGAAGAAAACTAGAAAAGGGAAGGAAGCTCTGTGGATTAAGGAATGGTTGAATGAATGATGCCCACATTTACTGGGGTGATATGGTGACTCAAAGAAGATAGGCTAGGTTCCAGTCACCACATAAAAAGGCTCCCAGGGGAAAAGACAAGAAATGAAGAAGTCTGGGCAGACAGGCTCCGGTTTTTGTGAAGCTTGGTTTGGGTTTCTGTCATGCTGTCTACGGGACCCAGAGCCTTGTGGCAGCCGGGCAGGTGCTCTTCCAAACAGCCCAAACATCATGTTTATTCTTCCTACACTGGTCATATTGCATGTAGTATTTATTGTAGCCATATTTTGATTATGAAAGCAAATAAAAGAACCCTTACCTACCCTGGTTCAACTAACCACAGCAGTGTTATATGGTTGTGATGTGTCTAGTAAATGTCCCCAGGACCCAGAGGCCAAAAGAGACCATGCTACCTCCTCTGAAGGCAGAAGGGTGGAGGTCCAAGGGAACAAAAGGAAGCCAATGCTGACCTGCACCAAAGAGGGGTGGGTGGAGCAATATAGCCTCTACCTGCTCTGCTCCAAGTCCAAGCTACTAGGAGATGCTTGGTCCAGCTTTGGCAAGATTATCCTTCATTTCCTCTTCTGCTCGGGCTTCAGTGGACCAGCTTCCTGAAGGAGGAAGGATGTTACCCAACTATGAGGGATCCATTTTCTATTTCTTGGTAAACTCCCTTCTATCACAGGGGAAGAGTATTATGTTTATCCTTCTTCCTCTCCTTTAAAACCTTTAATTCTTTTTTTTTTTTTTTTTTTGGTTTTTCCAGACAGGGTTTCTCTGTGGATCTCGCTCTGTAGACTAGGCCTGCCTCTGCCTCCCGAGTGCTGAGTTATTAAAGGCATGTGCCACCACCGCCCGGCTTCTTACTTCTTTTTTAACTGAAATGTAGCAGGGAGGAGGGCAGGTGGGGACTTCTTAAGACACATTTGTAAAACAGATTGGAATTCCTAATTCAAAAACTTCTAACTCAAATGCTCCAAAATCTTAAACTTCTTGAGCACTGACAGGACACTTAGAGTGGGAAATTCTACACAATGAAATTTGGTTTCCTCCATAATGTTACTCAAAATATTGTTATAAAATTCCCTTCGACCTATGTATATAAAGTGCATATGAAATATGAATGAATTTTGTATTTGGTCTCATCCAGGTCTCATCCAGAAGACAGCTCATTGAGCATATGCAAATATTCTAAACTTAAAACTTTAGAAACCTGAAGCACTCCTGACCCCAAGCGTTGCTGATATGTAAGGGAAATTCAGCATGTACATGTGCACATAGATGCTAGACATTACACTAGGCAGCGTTTTTCTGGGGTGGGGGGGAACCCAAACCTTTAGAATGACAAATGAAAGACACTATCAGCACTTGTAACATTATTCTATAATATTTTAAGTCAACTTATTTTGGACCTTACACTCCTCTCTTCTAGTCAGGCTTCTGCTTGCTAATTATTTTGTACTATTTTCAGATTTTTTTCTCCCCCATGGCTATTTTGATTTGCCTAAGGCTCACAGGATAACTAGCTAGAATTAAAAGTGAAAGTGACCTTTAAAAAAGAAGAAAAAAGAAAAAAGAAAGAAAGTGAAAGAAAGAATTCTGCACACACTGAAAAATGAGCAGACTCGAGCCTGCAACAGAATGGCCTGTAACTTCAGCTCTGGTGAAGGGTGCTGCTCTCTTAGATCAGAAAGACATGAGTTTTCTCATCTGAAAATTAAGTGAATTGGGTGACAAGAGTTTTCATTTCCCTTCCACTGTAAGAGTCAGAGACTTCGTGTGGATTTTCGGAAGTGGGGACAATTTTCAGACAAAAATTAGAAATAGCAGTGACAACATTAACATGAGTAGGTATCCTGCTGTGTGCCAAGAACTAGGCTATATGCGTGTACGTGTGTGTGTGTGGAGGGTGTGCATATGTGTGTGCGTGTGTGTATGTGTGTGTGTGTGTGTGTGTACGTGTGTGTGTGTGTGTGTGTGTGTGTGTGTGGAGGGTGTGCATATGTGTGTGGAGGGTGTGCATATGTGTGTGCGTGTGTGTGTACGTGTGTGTGTGTGTGTATGTGTGCATGTGTGCCAAGAACTAGGCTGTGTGCTTGTGTGTATGCTAGTGCATGTGTGTGTGCATGTGTGTTACTATATTATCTTGTTTGAGTCTTGTAATGATTGTTTGTAGTAGAGATGATTCTCTCCATTATACAAATAGAAAAACTGAGGCTGAGAGAGAGGGAGAAAAGAGCTTCCCCCTGGGACACACAGCTACAAGAAGCCTGGATCTAATTCTGAACTCCACACTTTTAACCCAAGAACCAGCTATAACCTTTGGTATGAGCCATCTTCAGGACACCTTTGTGCAGTACGATTATTACTGCTGGGTTGGGGGGATGGTGGAAAGAGGAGGCAGGCTAGCCCTTCAGTTATAGGAAATTAACCAAACCGAAAGCTTCCACTCCCTGGACTGTGCAGTCTAGTAGGCTAACACATGTCATATTAGGCTAGAGATTTATAGCTGTGAGAACATTCTGAAATTTTCCATGAAGATGGGGAGTGATTCGAAAAGCAGGAGACAGATGACTCTCCCAACAGAGTCTAGAAAAGATACTTCCAGGTCAGGTCCCTTGGCCAGCTTGGATGCCAGGGATTCACTTATTGTGTGATTAAGTAGTGGGTTTATATTTCCAGAGCAAATGATTCTAAAGTGTTTGATGTATTACACTAAAACACATGGAAAAAAAAAAACCTAAAAGCATTTAGGAGCAATCAAAGCATCTGGAAATTAAGTTTCAATTTCTTCATTTGCTAAACTCTTCATCAAGTAAATCAGTAATTTTTCAAATCCATAAATATGATACTCAAAGAATTTAAAGGAGCAATTAGCTTCAAAGTGCATATGCATTTCCCAGAACACTCAGTAGACTTACAACTGAGCCGTTTCTCAGTTGCTTCATTTACTGTCTTGACTTAGATGAGCGTCTGTGAACTCTCTCTTGGATAACGCTGCTCTGTGGATTTTGACAGGTACGCAATGCCTAAGATGCCAGAAAGACCTATGGATAAAAGCCACAGCGAACATGTGTACATCGAGAGTCTAGCATGTGGCAGTGGGCAGTCTTCTCTTACTGGGGGTTAGGTATAGCAGACATTGATCAGGTTGAGCTGAAGCTTTGTCATCATACCATCATGTCAAGGTACCATCAAGTTCAGCCTCTAAAGAGGCACAATCAGAAATTCTCCTGCTGGTTGTGGCGGCACATGCTCGTAAACACTCAAGAAGTCGGATGGGAAGACTGTGAGTCTGAGTTAGCCCGAGCAATTTAGTGAGACCCTGTCTCCAAAAAACATGTTTACATCCAAGCAACCCTTTGACTTCTTCAGTTAGCATCTTGACTGTACTCAGGGCCAAATCCAGCACAATGCAGACCATGCAGTAAGCATCGCATCTTTCAGTGAGACCCCAAGTCCCATTCCTAGCCATTAGCTATCCATGGTTTTGGTTTTCAAGCCTCTCTAAGTAACGCTGATGACACTCAGTGGTGACCCTGTCTATGCTGTTTTACTAACCTTGCGGAGATCTCGGCAATGATGAGTGTGTTTGTGTGCATGTAAAGAGGTTGCAATGATGTTTTAGGTATTTTATATAATGTCGAAACAAAGGAAGCTGAGATGCCGTTTCTACTTTCAAGTTCCCAAAACCCTTTTAAAAGGCTGCCTCATTCTCTACACACAGAATGACTCTGCGAGAGGAAAACACTGCATTGAGAGTGTGAGGTCGCATTTCATGGAAACAATATTTAGCCATGTAAAGCCAGAACCCCAGGCACTTTCGCGGCAAGCTGATGCATTCAATAAATTATGAGGCTACCACTTACTTGAATTATCAAGTCGTACTCAAAATCACTAGCTAAATATTAAATCTCTTTATTGCTTGATGAATTAGACCTGACTGAGTAATTTGAGTACTCAAATCAGAATATGGTGTTCTGCAGTCAGTATGTTGGGCCTAGAAGGGACCTGAGGGAGCAACTTTGGGAGACTCTGCTTTACAAATTTGCCTGAGTTCACATGATTAGGTGGTAGAAGAGCTCCTGGACCCCAAGTTTTCTGACCTTTGACCTGGAAGCTCTTCATTCCTTACCAGCATCAAAGTCAGTCAGCACACTTACAGAATGTCCCGGATGGTGCCTCCCTCCAGGTTTCCCAACATCTCTGTGGCATTTGGCAGTCTAAATTTCCTTGGTATAAAACCTACTTTTCTCTCTCTGTTCTGACTGTGCTTTTTAATGTTTAGTTCTGAAAAATTGCTCAGTTTCCAAAATCTTGTCCTCATCTGCCTCACTCTCCTGATAAAGTAATAAACCCTTAATATAATTAATTATGCCTGGGCTGCTCAAAACTCTCTTCACATGTTGACACTGGATTGCCATTTTGGAGGAAATCTGAAATAGCTATCTCGAAATTGTTTTTGCCACTAGAGGAAAAACTGAATTTTGGAGTTAAATTCTATGTTCTCTATTATTGGGGCAGAATGAACGGATGATGGTAGAGATGACGCCACATCTCACTAAAACAAGATTTTACTCTTCCCTTTCCATGTGGCTGTTATGTAAATGCACCCCAAGCGACAACAAACTGAGATTGAGATTGAGTTTCAGCATCTAGTAGAGGCCATTGCAGAGGCGAACAGTCAAAACCTAAAGTCTGAAGGGTATTCTATTAAGAGTTGATGGATCTTTGTTTGCTGCTACTGACAGTGATCTAGAAGGAATCACCACCCCTGAGCCTCATAGCATCATGTGTAAGATGAACACAAACCAGTCTGTTCTGGCAACTGCGCTGTGGTTCTGAACCCTGATGGCTTCCCATAGCACTCAGGGTAGTCTGGGAAATAGACTGAAGGCCCTCCCGAGCTGGCTCTTTCCTCCCTCCTCCTCTCAGGGTCACTTAGTGCTTCAAACACAGCTCTTGCACATTCTCTAGTCCAGTAAATGTTCTTCTCTGCTTGGGCCTCTGCTCCTGCTGCTAGCTGTCTGGCACCCCTTCTCTGTATTCCATCCCATTCTTTAGGTTTGGACTGATGATGCTCTTTGGAAGAGTTTCCTCAGTTAAATAAGTCTCCCTGTGCTTCTCTGCTTCATTCCATCTCCGTTTGATGTCGCAATGGTCATTTATACCCGTTATAGTGCTTGTCAACACAGGAATTATACACGTCAAAATACGTTTGTTTTCTTTTATTACTCCTGACTTTCCCAACAAGATTGTCAAGTTCCTGAGGTATGAAGCATCTTTATATTGTCTATTGTTTCAGACCTCAAGAGGGCCAGCAATACTGACGCCAGCTCAAAAGCCGACACACATAGGAAAGTATCATCTACAGTCACCCTGCTGCCCTGGGTAACAGCACAGCAGGACATTTTGCTGCTGCCTGTAGCTCAGTGTCCACCGAGCAGCCTATCTCTATCCTCCCTCCACCCACTCTCTTTGCCCTCCAGAAAGCACTGTTCTCCTTTCAGCTTCTATAAATTCAACATTTTCTATTCCATATATGAGGGACACCATGTGGTACTTGTGTTCCTGTTCTTGGGTTATTTTATTTAACATGATGATCTTTGATTCTATACACACTGTCACAAATAGAAGACTTTAATTCTTTTTTTATGGCCAAATAGTAACACCTATGGCACATTTTCTTCATTCTGTCATCACTGGTAAGATTAAGTTGTTTGCATCTCTTAGCTAATGTATATAGTGCTGCGGTGAAGGATCACACATTGATTTCATTTTCTTTGGCTATATACCCAAAACTGAGATTGCTGGAATCTATGGTAGTTCTATTTTTTAGGTTTTTTTTTTCAATCTCTGTACTGTTTTTTATAATGACTATGTCAATGTACATTCCCAGGACAATGTACAAGGGCTCCCTTCTCTGGGCACCCTTACCAGCACTCACTATCATGACAGTCATTCCTCTTAGAACGAAGTGAAATTGTACTGTGGCAAATTGAGTTTTATAAGCTAGAAACAAGCAATTAAAAAACAAAATTAAGGAAACAACCCCTTTCAAATACTATCAAAAAGGTTCAAAATACTTGGAATTTTATTTACCAAATAACTGAAAGACCGTACCCTGAAACCTATGAAGGACCATTGAGAGAAATTAAACAAGACTTAAAAACATAAATACAGATGTTCATGTTTATGCTCTGGGAAGACTTAATAGCAAGTTGCCAATTCCCTCCACATTAACCTATTAACTCAGCACAATCTTTATAAAAATCCAACAGGCTTTTTTGAAAAATAGAAATGTCAAGCAGATCATTTTTGTAGTGAACACAAAGATCCTCGAACAGTCAAAACCACTGTGGAAAAGAGCAAGGTCAGAGGACCCGACGGCTTGATTGAAGACCCACTGTAAAGCTCCAGGGATGGAGATAGAGTGCTGTTAGCCCAGGCAGGAAGAGATCAGTGGTCAGACCCACTGTAAAGCTCCAGGGATGGAGACTGTGCTGTTAGCCCAGGCAGGAAGAGATCAGTGGTCAGAACAGAGAAACCAGAAGTAATCTTATGTACTTATGGCCAATGGGGTTTGAAAATGGGTTCCAAGATAAACAATAAGATAAGAATTTCCTTTTTAGCAAATAGGGCTGGCCAAACTGCACATCTAATGTGGAAAAAAAGACAACCCACCCCCTTTTCCCATAACACAGCAAAAATTCACTCAAGACAAATTATGGACCTCAATACAAGGATTGAAACTATAAACTTTTCAGAAGTAAAAAGAGATGAAAATCTTTGTGACCTTGGGCTAGGCAAACATTTCTTAGATGTGATACCAAAAGCATCCTGTGTAAATAAGAAGTTGACAGAGGACATTTATCAAACCGAATTTTTTTTGGTCTTCAAAGGACAACATTAAAAAGATAAACTGCCAAGCCATAGAAACATGTAAGACATTTACCTGATAAAGGACTTGTATCCAATACACATGTAAAACCTTTTCAACTCAGTATTAAGACAAACTTTTCAGTAATGGACAACATATTTGAAAAGACACTGCACCAAAAGAGTGTGCAACTTGCAAATGAGACCTTAAGGAGATGCAAACTACTTACTATTTCTCATTAGGAAAATGCAAATTAAAGTCAAGATGAGCTAGGGCTCTACCCCCACTAGAAAAGCTAAAATCTAAAAGCTGACAATAAACATATCGGAGGAAGTGAATGGAGGGAGCTCATATAAGAAGTAGAGAGTAAGTGTTGTGTGGACAACGGAGCCTGGGGGAGGATTAGCCTGACTTCTGTCTGGGCAAGTCTCCCAGTGGATTTGCTAGGCTGCATGTCCTCAATTTCAAAACAAGAGGAACTGTATTCAGGGAACCGCATATTTCTTTCCTCCAAGATGTCATGAGGTGGAAGGGAGAAGTGTAATAGGTAAGGGAGAATGTCTGTCAGGACAATAAGTATGGCAGTTCGAGGCCAGGGACAAGGGAAGGAAACAGCCCTAGAGGAGATAACCAGGGTGGCCCTCAAAATCCCAGTCCTGAAAGAACGGCTTTGAAAATAGTGACAGACAATATAAAATGTAAGAAGGCTTTTATACTTACGCTCCTGGTTTATTCACACATTTGGGTAGGAATGTCCTCCACACAACTCCATTGCAAACATTGAATACAAAATAGAGAGACAAATATCAAAGGACAGCAAACAATGGATCGCTGGCCCTCGGTGTGCTGCGGGATAAACAGCCCATGTGGATTTGTTGCATCAAATCCCTACTAACTTAAAGTGTTCTCAGTGCCTGAAAATTCACACTCACCTAGCTCCAGCACATATGCTTTTACTTTTTTTTTTTTTTACATTTATTTGGTCCCTGGGTGTGTGTGCGTGTGTGTGTGTGTGTGTGTGTGTGTGTGTGTGTGTGTGTGTGTGTGTTGTCTGTCCTCACACAAGTGTAATGGGATCCCTGTGGAGAGAGTTGGTTCTCTCTTTCTACCACGTGTACCCCAAAGATCAAACTCAGGTGCTCTGCTTGGAGGCAGGTGCCTTACCCACCGAGACCTCTCTCAGCCCCAGTATGTATTTTCAAATGAGACATCACAAGCGTCATTCCATGGAGACACTTTAACGGGAATGTAAGGAATCAATTTTATCAGAAAAAATATTTTTAATAGCTGCTTCTATATTGTAACAGCCCAGGTGGATTCAAATTTTGGCAAAATTAGCATTTTTATTTTTCCTTTGCCTGGGCTGTTTGGCACTGTGAAAGACATGCCATTTAAATGGTCTTTTTTATGCTGTGGAAACTTCATATGGCATTGAGTTGGTGAGGAGTTAGGCATCCCCATCATCCCATTTCAACAACGTCACCCCAACATCTGATGGTTCACTAGACAAGCTTTCTGATTGTTAGAGGATATGCTATTTGTACACAGACAATTTACAATGTTCAAATTAAGAGAACCAGATATTACTATTCCTCTTCACTTATACGCATCTCTTATTCAAAAGATGGCCAGCCAGATTGCTCAGTGGGTAGACATGCTTGCTGCAAGCTGAATGACTTGAGTCTGATCCTTAGATCAGATTCAATGGAAGGAGAGGACTGACTTCCACAAACGTGTTGCAGCATGAATATGTCCCTACTCACACACATATACATTACACACACACACACACACACATATACATTACACACACACACACACACACTCACACACATATACATCACACACACAAACACACACACTCACACACATATACATTACACACACACACTCACACATATATACATTTTACACACACCTTTTTTTTTTAAATTAAAATCTAGAAACTCAGGGAGAGGAAGTGGTTCAGTTGATAAGACTGCTTGAAAGAATTTCAATTCAAACCTGAGAATCCACATAAAAAGCTGAGCATGAGCCGGGCGGTGGTGGTGCACGCCTTTAAACCCAGCACTTGGGAGGCAGAGGCAGGCAGAGCTCTGTGAGTTCGAGGCCAACCTGGGTGGTTACAGATTGAGTTCCAGGAAAGACTCCATAGCTACACAGAGAAACCCTGTTTCAAAAAAAACAAAAAAAAAAAAAGCTGAGGGTGGTGGAATCTGCCTGTTACTCCAGTACTGGGACTAGGGTAATGGGAGACAGAGGATCTCTGAATCTGCTTCTTGCCAGCCTAGCTCCAGGTTCAGTGAGAGATGTTCTCTCAAGGCAATAAGGAGAAAATGATAGAGTAGAACACGCTACATCCTCCTCTGGCCTCTGTGCACATGGACATATGTATGAACACATGCAAGTATAACACTATACACACTCACAAAAAGAGAAAAGAAAAAGAAACCCAAAGATATGCTGTATTGTGACATTAAAAGAAACCACCAACCAGTCACTTGTATTGTTGAGGAATCAGGTGTTGGGGACCATGCTGTGGGGTTTGGGTGGGTGGGAGACTTTATGGTACAGGCAAATCATTTGACTGTATAGTGACCAAGTTCTTTATTCTCAAGTACAGTGGTTCAGTGCGTTCCTAGACCTGCTCGAATCCTTACTAATGCTGCCACTCATGGTGTTTACATCAGAGGAAAAGAGGGAACTGCAGTACACAAAGTTACAAAAACGAAAGAAGCCTTGCCTGAAGTTTGAGATGAGAAAGGACATGACATGGAAGAAGGAAACACTCTCACATATTCATATATCATGAAAATGATTTTCAACACTGAGGAAGATATCCTAAAGGCTGTTGGGGCTGTAATCTGTGCTATAGCCAACTATGGCCTGAGGCATGGGGGAGTTTAGACTGAGGGCTTCGGTCAGCCCAATGCCCAAGCCTTCTCTGTTCCCAGCCCAGGACGGATGGAAGCTGACAGGCACAAAGTCACCAAGCAAAGGTTTGAGACCAGAGGTCAACAAGCTAATATGAGTGGAAATTGCAGAGTCAAGGGTGTGAAAAGGGGAAGAACCACAAAAGATCACTTCCACAGCCAGCCTCACCCCACATGAAGAGACACCACCTGTCCACCACAGCCCTGGAGAATTCCAGAAGCTCAAAGGAGGCGAATCAGAGAGATGAGTCTTGAGGACTACTAGCATGTCGGCTACCCAGGGAGTAAACAAAACATTTCCTGGTTACCTGAGCTCCGTCCTGACCAACCTCTGCCCAACAAGGAAAACTTTTAATTGGGATGGCTTGCTTACAGTTCAGAGGTTCAGTCCATGAGGTGATATTGTGTTCCCCAATATATCGTGCACCCTAATAAATTTATCTGGGGTCAGAAAACAGAACAGCCACTAGATATAGAGGCTAGAAAATGGTGGCACACATGCCTTTAATCCTAGCATTCTGGAGTCAGAGATCCACCCGGACCTCTGTGAGTTTAAAGCCACACTGGAAACAGCCAGGTATGGTGACTCACGCCTTTAATCCCAAGAAATGATGGCAGAAAGCAGAAAGGTATATAAGGTGTGAAAACCAGGAATTAGAGCTGGTTAAGCTTTTAGACTTTTGAGCAGCAGTTCAGCTGAGATTCATTTGGGTGAGGACTCAGAGGCTTCCAGTCTAAGGAAACAGGATCAGCTGAGGAACTGGCAAGGTGAGGTGGCTGTGGCTTGTTCTGCTTCTCTAATCTTCTAGCATTCACCCCAATACCTGGCTCCAGGTTTGTTTTTAATTAATAAGACCTTTTAAGATTCATGTTACAAGTCCATTATCATCATAGTATGACCCAGTGGCATGTAGGCAGATGTGGTGCTGGAGCAGGAGCTGAGAGAGTCCTTACATCTTGCACAGGCAACAGGAAGTGGTCTCAGACATTGGGTGTGGCTTGAGCGTATATGAGACCTCAAAGCCCACCTGCACAGTGAAACACTTCCTCTAACAAGGCCACACCCACTCCAAGAAAGCCACACCTCCTAATAGTACCCCTCCCTTTGGGGGCCATTTTCTTTCAAACCACCACACCAGGTATATGCAGCTGCTGAAATATGCCTGCTTCTCTACCAAGAGGTATGTGCTTTTGAATGGAGAGTAGGAGCTTTGGAGTTGCTGGCTGGGGATGAGTTGGTTAGCTCACCCCATTCTGGTTGCCTTTCTAGTATGTTCTTTCTTCTCATTCTGTCTCAGGCCGAAGTGACTCCAGATTCAAATCAGCCTTAAGAGCCTGAGACCACACAGATAGCATCCTTATCCCTGGATTAGAAGCTGCTCAGCTACCCACCCTGAGCTCTCTTTGCAGCCCATGAAGCTTCTCACTTAACTATTTTTTTTTAATTGATTGGTTTTTCATCCTGGCTAGTCGACTGCCAGAAAATTCTCTTTATCGCATGTGTTTTTCTAAAGTGACCTTTTTATTTATTTATTTATTTATTTATTTATTTTACTTAAAAAAGAAAGAAAGAAAACGTCAACCTGGGTTTTGGCTGCCTGGCACAGTTGTCACAGTTCTGCAACTCTTTTCTATTTGTCTCTCTGTAATGACAATTCCCTCACCTCAAGGCAGTGAGGATAAGTGAGGTCATGTTTATGGTAATTATGCAAGTTTCTCTGACTCATTTGGCACACTTGCTCATGTAAAACTCTCCTCTGACCTCACCAAAGTTCTCTCCAGTTTCTGTTGTTGTTGTTTGGTTTGTTTGTTTGTTTGCTTGCTTGCTTATTTGTTTGTTCTATGAGTGTGGGACCTGGAGCAAGAGATCCTTTTACGTTCTTCTGTCTGGGTCCTCATCCTGCGGATGCCCGCTGCTCTGAGACCCAAACTGTCCTCTTTCTCTCTTCCTTTTTCAAATTGCATTTATTTGTTTATTTATTTTTGTTTGTTTATTTATTTAGTGTGTGTGTATGTGTGTGTGTGTGTGTGTGTGTGTGTGTGTGTGAGAGAGAGAGAGAGAGAGAGAGCGCATTCATGTGGAGACCAGAGGACAACCTGAAAGAATTCACTCTCTCCTTCCCTCCACTTTGTGAGTTCTGGGGATTGAACTCAGGTCATCAGGCTTGGCAGTGAGCGCCACTCCTGGGCTTGGATCCTGATAGTCATAAGGAGGGAGCTAGTTGAGTAGGAGGGTTCCTCCTTCCATCCTGCCTGACTGTTATCCGCTGCTTCAGGTTCTCCCTGCCCTGCCCTGCCCTCTGTGATGGACTGTCCCATTCAACGGTGCCCCCAAATAAACTCTGTCCCCTCACATTGCTTCTGTCCGGGTGTTTCACTCACCGCCCCAGAGAAGGAAAAGAGTTCCCTGGTCTCTGAAATTTTAGGTGTCAATTTCTTATCATTTTGAAGAAGTAAAATTATACACTGTTACTAAAAAATCCTAAATCTTGCTGGCTTTAACAATAAGGAATTGTTTTGGACTCCAGCTGATGAGAACCTAAGATCTCAAGCCCTACTGGGTTTGGGCCGAGGGAGAGAGAAAGGGCTGTGGAGGGTCCTGCGTACGGTAGAAATAATTCCAACAATGCTTTAACTGTGTCAGATGTGTTCTGACACTGTGTTTTTAGTTTTATTCCACTAAAAATATTTTCTATTTTCCCCGTCATTTCTTCTATGCCTTGTGGGTTATTTAGAGGGTGTTGTCTTAATTCTAGATCATTTGTCAAATGTCCTTCCGTTGCTGTCCTCTACTTTATAATCACAGAATATGAAGTGTATGATTTCAATTCTAAAAACAACAACAAAAACAGAAAACCAAACCTGAAGCCTGTGTCTTGACCTTGCTAGGGTTATCTCTTGGTGTTGTCCCATGTGCATTAAAACAATGTGTGTTCTGTAGTTGGATGAAATGTTCCAGAAAAGGCCAATTAAGTACTAAAGAGAGTTCTACAGCCTTTTGGATACTTTGCATATTTATTTTATTCACTAACTACTAAAGTATTCAACGGAGTGTGGATTTAATTCTCATTTAGTTCTCTTGGTTTCTGGTTCATGTATCTTAAGGATCTCATTTTAAATGACTTAGTCACAGCAGTATTGAGTTCATATGATTTGGACCCATTTTCATGATGAATTGTCCCTTCCTATCTCTAGGGTTATTTCTTGCCCTGAAGTGTACTTGGATATTAATGTAGCCATTCTAGATTTCTTGTGGTGTTTTTTGTTGTGGTGGTTTTTTGTTTGCTTGTTTGGTTGATCTGGTTTTTTCAAGACAAAGTTTCTCTGTGTAGCCTTGGCTGTTCTATAACTCAATCTCTAGACTAGACTGGTCTTGAACTCTGCCTCCTGAGTGCTGTGGTTAAAGGTGAGCGCCATTATGGCCTCGCTAAAGGTTTTTGTTTGTTTTGTTTTTGCTTTAACTTATTTGTATCTTTCTCTGTTAAACAGCTTTCTTATAGATATCTGAAGCTGGATCTTGATTTTTTTTTAATCCAATCTAAAACCTCCAATTTATATCTGGAATTTTTTTAGACCATTTACATTTAATAACATAATTGGGGCTGTATATGTGTAAGTGCACATGCGTGAGGGTGGATATACATATGCGTATGAGCGTTACATGGAGGTTAGAGGTCAACCTCAGGTCTTCTTCTGGCACCAGCTATCCTCCCTGTCACCAGGCTGGTGCTCACCAGTAGGCAGGCTGGGCAGCCTGAGAGCCCTGAGGATCCACCTACCTCTGCATCCCCAGTCCTAGGGTTACCAGCCTACTTAGGCTGTGACCCCTAAGTGCAGTCAGCCATGCCTGACTTTTTACATGACTTCTAAGTGTGGTGTTTGCAAGGCAAGCATTTTAGTGCCTGAGGCATCTCCCCAACCCTAGACTTCCCCTTGGTTTTCGAAGTCTGATCAAGATGGGCCTCCATATACTTTTCTTTATATTTATTAGTTGTGTCTGTCATTGATTTATGAACCGAGCTTTTTGGTTTGCATAGCATTAAGAAAGTTATGTCTAAACTTTTTTGAAATGTTTTTCTGCCTTCTTCCTTTACCCTGTTTATCATCTAATCATACACACATCAGTTTTCTTGATACTTTCTGAAGTTCACTAGTATTCAGTTCATTTTCCCAGACACCCCCCCACTCCCATGTACTTTTCCTTGTACTTCAAAAGTTTTGTGTGGTTTTTAAGCTCGCTGGTTTTTACTTTTATAATGTCTAGTCTGTTGCTAATGTCATTCAGTGATTTTTTTTTCATCCAAGCATTTTTATTGTATCTCCAGTTGTTTAAGTGGTATTTTTTCATTTCTTCCCTAAAGTTCTGTTTCCTTTTTATTCTAGATTATGTATTTCCATTCATAATGGATGCCTTAAAGTTCTGATCCATTGATTGCATCATCGTTTGTGAGAGCTTCTCCCAAACGTATGTAACATTTGGATATCTTTGGATAGGTATTAATTTTGATTAGATGCTGGGTTTTGTGAATTTTCTATTGTATTCCTTTAAAAATAGTCACTATTGTTGGGCAGCAGTGGTACACACCTTTAATCCTAACACTCAGGAGGCAGAGCCAGGTGGATCTCTGTGAGTTCGAGGCCAGCCTGGTCTACAGAGCGAGATCCAGGACAGGCACCAAAACTACACAGAGAAACCCTATCTCGAAAAACAAAAAACAAAAAACAACCCCCCCCAAAAAAAACAAAGAAACAAAAACAACAACAAAATAGTGAATATTTTCTAGCTAATAGACAAATTACTAGAAATGTCACTAGACTTAGGGGTCACAGCCTATGCCCCAAACAAACTAGGTTCAGCCACCCATCCTCAGTGAGCCAATTAAAGGGTCCAAATTAACAGTAAGAAGCAGAGAAGGGGTGTGCTCAATGTGGTCGTACTGGTGAGAGGAACAGAGAGACCCAGTGACTGCCCCAAGTCTTTCTGCTTGGGTGACATGGGGATAGGGTTTCAATAGAAACCAATAGGTATTTATAACTACACAGTCCAGTAAGGTGCAGTGCTCTGCCCACCGCACTTAAGCCTGCCTGCCGGTCAGAAAAGGCCATTCCTTTCAGCTTTAAATTCAAATTGTACCTAAATCCTTGCATTTTGTTAACTTCAAACAAGCACAGAAGTAATTGCTCTTAATATTCCAGAATAGTCACACACATTTTTTTTTTTAGAAAAAATCATGCCAATCATAATTTTTAGTGTACAATAAGTTTAAAAAAAAAAAAAAACCAGCCAGGTGGTGGTGGTGGAGCTCACCTTTAATCTCAGCACTTGGGAGGCAGAGGCAGGCAGATCTCTGAGTTAAAAGCCAGCCTGATCTACAGAGCGAGTTCCAGGACAACCAGGGTTACGCAGAGAAACCTGTCTCGAAAAACTAAACAAACAAACAAACAAACGAACAAACAAACAAAGATTTTTTTTTTTTTTAAATAAAGTAGCCAGAAGTTCCCTACTAGGGTATTTTGAGCTCTGGGCTTTGCTCCCCTGCTGTCTGAGGAACCATCCTACAACTCTCCCTACAGGGTACCGAGGTAGTAAAGACAGTATTTTCACAGATACGTACATCATGGCAGAGATCTCCTCAGATATGGAGTTCTCTTGAATTATTTGAGCAATCATGCATGTGACAGGAAAGGTGTGGGGTTCTATTGAGCCATTTAAGACAGAGACACCAGGGTGTTGAAGAGATCTCGCTGTGGTTTATGTAACTGAAATGTAGCCACATTGGGAAGCCCTTACTGCTGTGAACTCATCAACAGACTGACCCATTGATGAAGTTAGTACTCTTATGGTTCAGGCACCTCTCAGTGATCCCATCCGACTGGAGCTAAGATTTCAACATGGAGCCTTTTAGGAAGGATGCTTCATATCCAAGCTATAATCAAAGGCTCTGGAAGGGGCTTCTTCCTCCTAAGGCGGAAACCTTCCCTTCCAGCTTTCGGCCTCCGCCATTCTGCAGCTTGGCACAACAGCTGCCACCTAGTGGTCATGAGGGAAACCGCAGGCGACCAGAGAAACTGAAGCCAATGCTGTACACCTGCATGCTGGGGTTATCGAGCAAACTTGTCCTAAAGGTCACTTTCAGTCGTGTCTGTTGCATGCAACCATACATCTTTCCAGTACATCCATGTTAAGATGGTAGCATGTAGCCTCGTAATGAACACAGAATTCTAATGACCAACGCTAGTGTAAACAGGCCAGTTAATACCTCTCTCTGTTTTGTTTTTATTCTCTGGCTAATAAAGAAGATTTCTTTTTGGCTAAGTTAAGTTAGCATACTACTGCTTCTGCAGAGAGCTGGGTTGCGGTGGCTGCTTTTCAGATCGGACAGATGTGTTTGTCTGCTACAAATGGCTCAGTGGTTAAGGGCATGTACTGCTCTTGCAGAGGAACTGAGTTTGGTTCCTAGCGCTCAATGTCAGTCTACTCACAACTACCTGTAATTCCAAGTCCAGGAAATCTGACACCCTCTTCCTGTCTCCATGGGTACTTGTACTCACAAGTACCCACAGACATTTACATATACTCTGCATTATACATAAATAAAATAAAACTAAATATTTTTAAAAGAGAAAAAGGGTTATAAATCTGGAAAAGACGCAAAAAAAAAAATAAGTAAAAGTCCATAGTTTCACTCCCTTAGAGAAAACTCCAGTTGGCATACTACTGTGTTGTTTTCCAGAACAAAGCTGGAGGCCCCAAGAGGTAGACATTATACTGGAGATGGAGGTGAGGATAAAATAGAAAAGGGGTTCCGGGAAAGCTAGGCAAGGAGGTCGTGGGAGAACAAGACATGAGGGACCCAGAGACTGAGTGGTTTCTGGGAAGCAGCATGGTGGAAGCTGGTGACAGAGAGGGGTGTGGTGGGCATCTGGGCACTGGTGACAGAGAAGGGTCATGGTGGAAGCTGGTGGCAGAGAAGGGTGTGGTGGGCGTCCAGGCAATGTTCACCAACTCTGTCCTTGCACAAGTTGCTTGCCTTCTCTGCATTTGCTTCTATTGTACTTTCTTGTCAGCAAAGTGACGACAATGAATAATATACAGCTCATCAGATTCAGTGAACTAGAAAAATACATAGGCCAGAGTTGATCTAACCCTCATGGTTACAGTTCATAAAGATAGAATATAAATATCCACCATCCAGTGTCCTCCAAGACTTCCATTCGTCCAAGGGCACTTGCCCTTTCACACTTAGATAAAAAGATGGAGAGCCCCATCCCGTCTGCCCTATGAAGCTAGAGTCCTCCTCCACCCCTCAGCTCTGGCTCTGATCTCTCCCCAAGGCTGCTCCTTCCCACCTCTCTTTCCATGCTCCCTTGTGCCAGTCAGCCTGCACTTGGAGCCTGTTTCTGTCTCAATTTCCTCACAGCACCATTATCTTAATGCAATTACATCCACGCAGTGGGCTTTTACGGAGGGCTTGGCACAGTATGGCAAACATTTAAAACTTTCTCTGCTTATATTTGTTGATAAAACATCTCTAGTCACTGCACTTACTGAGGAGTTCATTGGCCTCTTTTCTCTAAGTCCCTAACACTTATTATCTCTAAAGCTCACTTTCAAACCTTCTAATTCCCAGTCCTTTCCTCCAAAGAGCTTGACTTCTTGTTTTAACTAGTCCTATTTTAAAAACATAAATATATGTTTTGAATTCTCTGTTAAGCTGAGGGGCATCTTGTTTTAGTTCTCTATCCCCTAAAAAGCAGGCAGATTTTGAAGCTTTTTTTCTGCTTTTTAGAATAATCAGATTCATAAGTATGACTACCTTAAGTGGGAGAGAACTGTATAGATATACAATGTGTGGTAGTTTGAATGAGAATGGCCCCCATAAACTCAAATGTTTAAACGCTTGGTTCCCAGTTGGTGGAACTGTTTGGGAAGGATTAGGAGGTGTGGCCTTGTTGCAGGAGGTGTGTCATTGGGGTGGGCTTTGAGTTTTCAAAATCCCATGCCAGACCCAGTCTCTCTGTCTCTGTCACTGTGTCTGTCCCTGTCTCTCTCTCTCTGCCTCTCCCTCCAACTTGTAGATATGATCTAAGATTTCAGTTACTGCTCCACCACCATGCCTTCCTGCCTGCTGCCATGCTCCTTGCCATGGTGGTCATGGACTCACCCTCTGAAACTGTAAGCAAGCTCCCAATTAAATGATTTCTTTTGTAAGTTGTCTTGGTCGTGTTTCTTCACAACAATAGAAAAGTAACTAAGATATAAGAATATTGTGATGTGTCACCCCATTCTACCCTCTGACAAAAATGAAAGCAATTGATGTTTGATTGCAAAGAATTAAATTTCCTTTTTGCTGGGCACCTGGGATATCACCAAGGAAAGGATGCCGCATTTATTGAAAGCTACAAAGTGAGAATGGGGCTTGAGAGGTGGTCATCAGTTAGGGGCATGTGTTGCTCTTGCAGAGGACTTAGGTTTAGTTTCCAGCACCAACATGGTGGCTCACAACCATCTATAACTCCAGTTCCAGGAGTCCTGACACACTCTTCTGACCTCCGAATGCACCAGGCATCCAAATGGTACACATGCAGATATGCAGGCAAGACACTCAAATGCATAAAACAAGTGAGTCTAAAAGCAATTTTAAGTAGCAAAGAAACCAGGAAGCAGGGAGACAGCAGTCTCAACTTCAGGAAAGATAGTGAGAAAACTGGACATGGTCATGTACATCAGTAATCCCAGCATTTGGAGGTAGAGGCAGAAGATCAGGAACTCAAGGTCATTCTTGGCTATATAGTTCAAAGTCAGCCTGGGCTGCATAAGATCCTGTATCAAAACAATGACAGCAGCAAATAACAGCAACAAAAGGGGAAAAGAAAAGATGCAGCAAAGACTTCCTTTAATTCTATCTTGTTTCTTTGTTTTTCGACAGGGTCTGATAGAGCCCAGGTCGGCCTCCAACTGATCTTCCTGGCCCCTATCTCCCAAGTACTGGGATTATAAGTGTACATTGCCACGCCTGGCTCTGGTTTTTTGTTTTTTTTTCTGTTTGTTTGTTGTTTTTGTTGTTGTTGTTTTTTGGTATAGTGTCTCTCTGTGTGATCCATGTTGGCTTGGAACTCTTTTTTAAATTATGTTTTACTAAAATGTTTTATTGTACCTATTTATTTGTGTGTATGCTAGTGCATATATGCATTTGTGTTACAGCACAAGTTTGGGGGTCAGAGGACAACTTATGGGCAGCAGTTTTCTTTTTCTGCCATGTGGGTCCTAGGAATCAAACTCACTCAGGTCTTCAGGTGTGGAAAATGCTGTTACTCACTGGGCCATCTTGCTGATCTTGGCCCAGAATTTTTAATCCTCTTGCCTCTGCCTTCCAATGGATTGTAGATGTATACTGGCACAACCTGCTTTCTGTCTCCATACCAAGGGAACACTCCACCTTCTGAGGTGCATGGAGATCCAAACACTTGCTGCTTTTGTGCATACACACATGTGTTGCTGTTCTTCCTTCAGTGGCTGCCTGTGGACCAGACAACCCTGAAGGATCTGTGGGAACCAGCCACCAAAGCCCTCCATGACATTCTCTTCCACCTCCACTTGGAAGGGTAGTGTCACCCCTATCTCACAAAGTTATTCACACCTAGCTTGTGCCCCAAACCCTGCCCTGATGGCTTCTCTTGCCATTTTTTTCCAAGACTCAGCAGTGGACATCACACATAGCAGTACAGATTGCCTTCTTTTGTCTCCTTCAGGTGCCTGTTCAATGGTGCCTGATAGAAGAAAGTCTTTCAAATGCATCATGAACTAACCCCTATGCCATTAAGAATCTAGTGCAGGCCTGGCAAGAATGCTTAGCAGGTAAAAATTCTTACCAAACAGAACTGGTAAGACATGAATTCTAGCTGTGGATCCCATGTGGTCTTACTCTGCTTCCTAATGCTCTGATAAGCACCATGACCAAAGGCAACTTGGGGAGTAAAGGATTTATTTTGGTTTACACATCCTGATCACATCCTGATCCTCATCATAAGGGGAGTCAGAGCAGGAACTCAAGGCATGAACCCGGAGGCAGAAACTAAGGCAGAAGCCATGGAGGAATGATGCTTACTGGCTCGCTCCCATGGCTCGCTCTGCCTGCTTTCTTGTAGCACTCAGGACCACCTGCCCAGTGGTGGCATCACCCCTGGGTGGCTGAGCCCTCCCACATCAATCATTAATCAAGAAAATAGCCTATAGACTTGCCTACAGGCAATCTGATGGAAGTGTTTTTTCAATTGAGATTCCTCTTCCCAGATTATTCTAGCTGGTGTCAAATTGACAAAAAAAAACTAACTAAGATACAAGTAAAGGTGGGAGAACCAACTCCTAAAAATTGACCTCTGACCTCTACATGTGCACATGGTATGTGCATGCCCATACCTACAAAGATCAAACACACACACACACACACACACACACACACTAATAGTAATAAACATGATACAAACTTTCCAGTTCACAAATTCTAAATATGAATTTAGGTTAGGTTCTAGGCAGCATAACAACCTACTGCAGTCTAGCAACTGAAAACACTATTATTATTATTATTATTATTATTATTATTTCCGCTTGCTTGGGTCAGTGGTCTGCACAAGCTTCAGCTGGATCGTCTGCTCAGGGTGTCCCAGACTAGTCAAGTTGTCAGCCAGAGCTACAGGTCATTTGAGGGTTATGGTCTGTGATGGTTGGAATCAGCCTATTGCAGGTACATCAAATGGCACATTTAACAATTAACATTTCTGTGCAAGTATCAATCATTAATAAAAAATGAAGTGGCCAATGTCAGATTCTGCCTCAAGCATGAGTGGCTTTTTAAAAATCTTCTGGAATAATGATGGTGCTGCTGCTGCTGCTGCTGCTGCTGACAGTGATGTTGGTGATGTTTTTTCACAATCCCCATTGATTGAAGACAAACTTCTCAGCAGATTGAACTTTTGACTATCTGGCATGTGTTTGCCTCCTAAGGCTGAACATTTCAGAAACATCTGTAGAGATTATGGAGAAAATTAACAATATTCACGCCTGAGTCTGTTTGCTAAGGCCTCATCTTCTTTATCACTGTGTCCTTGGAATGGCATTAATGTGAAAGCCAATTACTGTACATTAGGTTTTATGAGTAATAAAAAAAAAAAAACAATTAAATGAGAGCAGGACAGGGGCGGAAACTGGTTGGTTCCCACCTCCAGCACGGCTTCACTGCCATGTAGGCACGCCTTAATAAATGGGCACATTAGTAAGAGCCAATGTATCCTCTTTACCATCATTAACAAGGATCGTATTTCTTGTTTACAAAGGGGAAGGACTGTTTGATTTTTTTTTAAATGGGAGCCTGCTGTACTTACTATTCTTAAGTGCTGTGAGACTGTCTCCTAGTAATGTCAGAAGCTACACCCTTAAAGTCTCACCAATATGACTGCCTAAACACGAGCTGGACAAAAATGACCCCAATGACATGCTAACATGGATGGGGTGTAGGGAAGGACTCATAGGCTTCAACTGTACACAAAGAACTACAGGCAACTAGGAAATGCTGAGAGGTGGAGAAATAGTCTTCCCTGGGGAAGAGCACACCAATGGGTTATCCAATACCAAATGGTCAGCCCTGAAAACATACATACAAGTAACATTGTACAGAGTGAGCAGATCGTATTTAGGAATATATTAGTTAATGAAAAGTTAATAATTTTAATTGAATAATTAATCATGAAAAAAGGGGCCAAAATTTTGAAGGAGAGCAAGAAGGGGCATATGGGAGGATTTTGGAGTGAAGGATAGGAAGGGGGAAAAGATATAATTATATTATCATCTCAAAAATTTTTTTCCAGTGAGACCATGCTGTATTACTTACTATTCAGAAGCTTTTTTCATTTGAAAACAGACACATTTCCAAATATATAAAAAATGGCATCATTCTCTTAACAACTGTGTAAGATTCATTTACTTATTATTTATTGCATTAGATTGGTCCATAATTTTCACTTTTTCTTGTATCTTTATTTGGTTTGGGTAATGTTCCTTCTTTCTCTGTTTTATGCAACAGTTTGAGAAGCATTGGTGTTAGCTCTTTAAAGATCAGCGGAATTCATCAGTGAATCCATCCCTTCCTTCCTTCCTTCCTCCCTCCCTCCCTCCCTCCCTCC
>CABHPP010147193.1:1074-32868 GCA_902168425.1 Peromyscus attwateri
AATGACTGTTTCTATTTCCTTAGGAGTTATTGGACTATTTAAATAGTTTATCTGGTCTTGATTTAACTTAGGTATGTGGTACCTATCCAGAAAATTATCCATTTCTTTTAGATTTTCCAGTTTTGTGGAATAGAGGTTTTTGAAGTATGACCTGATGATTCTCTGGATTTCCTCAATGTCTGTTGTTATGTCCTCCTTTTCATTTCTGATTTTGTTAATCTGGATGCTCTCTCTCTGTCTTTTGGTTAGTTTGGATAAGGGCTTGTCTATCTTGTTGATTCTCTCAAAGAACCAACTCTTTGTTTCATTGATTTTTTGTATTATTCTCTTTGTTTCTATTTTATTGATTTCAGCTCTCACTTTGATGATTTCCTGGCGTCTATTCTTCTTGGGAGACTTTGCTTCTTCTTGTTCTAGAGCTTTCAGGTGTGCTGTTAAGTCACTAGTGTGAGATTTCTCCAACTTCTTTATGTGAGCATTTAGTGCTATGAATTTCCCTCTTAGCACTGCTTTCATAGTGTCCCATAGGTTTGGGTATGTGGTGTCTTCATTTTCGTTGATCTCTAGGAATTCTTTAATTTCTTTCTTTATTTCTTCCCTAACCCATTGGTGATTCAGTTGAGCATTATTCAGTTTCCATGAGATTGTAGGTTTTCTGTAATTTTTGTTGTTGTTGAAATCTAACTTTAGACCTTGGTGGTCTGATAGAACACAGGAGGCTATTCCAAATTGTTTTGTATCTGTTGAGAATTGCTCTGTGGCCAAGTATGTGGTCGATTTTGGAGAAGGTTCCATGGGGTGCTGAGAAGAAGGTATATTCTTTTTTGTTAGGATGGAATGTTCTGTAGATATCAATTAAGTCCATTTGGGTCATGACATCAGTTAAGTCCTTTATTTCTCTGTTTAGTTTCCATTTAGGAGATCTGTCCAGTGGTGAAAGTGGGGTATTGAAGTCTCCCACTATTAATGTGTGGGGTTTTATATGTGGTTTAAGCTTTAGTAGTGTTTCTTTTACATATGTGGGTGCCCTTGTGTTTGGGGCATAAATGTTCAGAATTGAAATTTCCTCTTGGTGGATCCTTCCTGTGATGAATATGTAATGCCCTTCTAGATTTTTTTTGATTGATTTTAGTTTGAAGTCTATTTTGTTGGATATCAGGATGGCTACACCCGCTTGTTTCTTAAGACCGTTTGATTGGAAAGTCTTTTCCCGGCCTTTTATTCTTAGGTAGTGTCTGTCTTTGTATTTGAGGTGAGTTTCTTTTATGCAACAGAAAGATGGGTCCTGCTTTCGTATCCATTCTGTAAGCCTGTGTCTTTTTATAGGTGAATTAAGTCCATTGATATTAAGAGATATTAATGACCAGTGATTGTTCATTCCTGTTAATTTTGGTGGTAGTGTGTCTGTACTTCTTATCTTTGGGGTTTACTGCTGTGGGGTTATCTATTGCCTGTGTTTTCAGGGGTGTATCTGACTTCTTTGGGCTGGAATTTTCCTTCTAGTGCTTTCTGTAGGGATGGGTTTGTGGATAAGTATTGTTTAAATCTGGCTTTGTCTTGGAATGTCTTGTTCACTCCATCTATGATGATTGAAAGTTTTGCTGGGTATATTAGTCTAGGCTGGCATCCATGGTCTCTTAGTGTCTGCATTACATCTGTCCATGTTCTTCTGGCTTTCAAAGTCTCCATTGAGAAATCGGGTGTTATTTTGATGGGTTTGCCTTTATAGGTCACTTGGCCTTTTTCCTTTGCTGCTCTTAATATTCTTTCTTTATTCTGTATGTTTAGTTGTTTAAATATTATGTGGCGAGGGGACTTTTTTGGGGGGTCTAGTCTGTTTGGTGTTCTATAGGCTTCTTGTATCTTCATTGGCATTTCCTTCTTTAAGTTGGGAAAGTTTTCTTCTATGATCTTGTTGAATATATTTTCTGTGCCTTTAAGTTGGTATTCTTCTCCTTCTTCTATCCCTATTATTCGCAGGTTTGGTCTTTTCATGGTGTCCCAGATTTCTTGGACATTTTGGGTCATGACTTTGTTGGCTTTAGTGTTTTCTTTGACTGATGAATCTATTTCTTCTACCGTATCTTCAACGCCAGAGATCCTCTCTTCCATCTCTTGCATTCTGTTGGTTATACTTGCATCTGAAGTTCCTGATCGTTTACTTAGATTTTCTATTTCCAGCATTCCCTCTGTTTGTGTCTTCTTCATTTTTTTCTATTTCCCTTTGCAGGTCTTGGACCTGTTTCATTGCTTTTTCATGGCTTTCTTTCAGAGCTTTATTGTTTTCTTCCAGGACTTTATTGTTTTCTTCTACTTTAATTGTCCTTTCCTCTAGGTTTTTTTTTCAGCATTCTTGCCATTTTTTTTGTCTGTTCCTCTATATAAGCCTCTACCTTCTTCATGATGTTATTCATAAGGCTGTTTTCTTCTGCTTCTTCCAATTTTTGATGATCAGCTCTAGATGTTGGAGGAGGGCTAGGTTCTGGTGATGCTGTATTGCTCTTCATTTTGTTGTATGTACTTCTGCCTAGACGTCTGCCCATCTCCTTGTGTTCGATCTTGGTCTTATCAGCGCACTTGGTGGAGAAAGAGCTGACAGATTCAGGAAGTCTCTCTCTTTTGTCCAGATGGGACTTCCTTGTCCAACTGGGAAGTACAAGGCAGGTTGGGAGCAAAGGACACAGTCAATAAGACAAAATGACAGCTTACAGAATGGGAAAAGATCTTCACCAACCCCACATCTGACAGAGGGCTGATATCAGAATATATAAAAATCTCAAGAAATTAGACATCAAAATACCCAAAGTCCAATTAAAAATGGACTATAGAGCTAAACAGAGACTTCTCAACAGAAGAATCTCAAATGGCTGAAAGACATCCTTAGTCATCAGGGAAATGCAAATCAAAATGAATCTGAGATGCCATCTTACACCTGTCAGAAGGGCTAAGATCAGAAACACTGAAGACAGTTTATGCTGGAGAGGATGTGGAGCAAGGGGAACACTCCTCCACTGTTGGTGGGAGCACAAATTTGTACAGCCCCTTTGGAAATCAGTATGGTGCTTTCTCAGAAAATTGGGAATTGATCTCCCTTAAGATCCAGCTATACCACTCTTGAGAATATACCCAATGAATGCTCAATCATGCCACAAAGACACATGCTCAACCATGTTCATAGCAGCCTTATTTGCAATAGCCGGAACCTGGAAACAACCTAGATGCCCTTCAACTGAAGAATGGATAAAGAAAATGTGGTATATATACACAATGGAGTACTACTCAACAGAGAAAAACAATGACAGCATGAAATTTACAGGCAAATGGATGGAATTAGAAAATATCATCCTTTGTGAGGTAACCCAGACTCAGAAAGACAAACATGGTAGGTACTCACTCATAAGTGGATACTAGATGAAAAGCAAAGGATAACCAGACTGCAACTCACAGCTCCAGGGAGGCTACCTAGTAAAGAGGACCCTATGAAAGACACAGGATTGCCCATCAATGGAGAAATGGATGAGATCGACATGATCAAACTGGGGTTGAGAGGGGGTAATGGAGGCCAAGGGTCAGGACAAAGAGAGCTTAGGGGAGAAGGAGGTCCTAGCTGGATCAGGAACAAGAGTGGGAGAACAAGGAAAGAGATACCATGATAAATGAAGACACCATAGGAATAAGAAGATGCAGAGTGCTAGAGAGGTCCCCAGAAACCCACATAGATGACACCACTATAGACTACTGGCAATGGTCAAGAGGGTTCCTGATCTGACCTACACTGGTGATGGGATGGCCGAACACCCTAACTGTCATGATAGAACCCTCATCCAGGGACAGTGGAGTAAGATGCAGAGATCCATGGCCAAGTTCCAGGTGCAGCTCCAGGAGTCCAATCAACGAGAGAGAGGAGGGATCATATGAGCAAGAGATATTGAGACCATGATTGGAAAAAGTACAGAGACGACTAGCCAAACTAGTGGAAACACATGAACTGTGTCCAATAGCCTAGGAACCCCCATAGAACTGGATTAGACCCTATGGATAAGTGAGACACTTGTATAGCTTGAACTGTTTAGGAGGACCCCAGGCAGTGGGACTGGGACCTGTCCTTAGTGCATGAGCTGGCTTTTGGAACCTAGTGCCTATGCTGAGACACTTAGCTCAGCCATGGTACAGGGAGGAGGGGATTGGACCTGCCCCAAATGTAGGTACCAGGTTCTGCTGACTCCGCAGGGAAGACCTTGCCTTGGAGGTGGTAGGAATGAGGGGTGGGTTGGGGAGGAAGGCTGGGAGGTAGGAGAAGGGAAGACAGGGTTGTCTGTGGTTGATAAGTAAAACAAATAGAACATATCTTAATAAAAAGAAAAGAAAAAATAAATATAAAAATTTCATTTCTGCTGGCTCTTTTGAACTTACTGGTGTGAAACAGAGTTGTTCTATTGAGTTACAGAATTTGGAAGGCATTCTTGCTGTCCATCTAACCCTCTGTGACCAGATGAGTTTTGATCAGGCTGCTAAGATTGTTCAATGATGAATGAATAATCAGTTACACAAGGGATGTTGGGAAAAATGGGATATCCAGGTAAAAGAATGAAGTTAAGCCTTCACCTAACAACATATACAAATCAGCTGTACATGGATCAAAGATCAGAGCTGAAAGTCATCAGACTTTTAGGAGACAGGATGAAAGCATCTTGAAACTGTATTTCGAATGGTGTCTTTGTTATGATGCCAGATGCATCATATGGACCTTTTGGCTGCTTATATGTCTCTGCAGAACATGCATGTTTGGTACCTGAGGACAGAAGAGGGTGTTGAATTCCTTGGAACTTCAGTTACAGACAGTAATAAGTTGCCATGGGGGTGCTGGGAATTGAACCCATGTCCTTTGGAAGAGCTGCCAGGGCTCTTAACTATTGAGCTATCTCTCCAGTCCTATATATATATATACACAAATACTACTACACAAAAAATAAAACACCAGTTATTAGAAAAAAAAGCATCTTGTGCAAGGAGGTCATGCTTCAACTGTGAGCACAAAGATAAACTAAGTATATGGGCCACCAAGATGGCTCACTTTCGAAGAGTGCCTGCCCTACTCACACACAGTACCCACCCCTAATTGCCACACAGAAATAAATGAACAAACAAATGTGGGCCAGTGAAATGGCTTAGCAGATAAAGGGCTGGTTTACCCACCTGAGTTCAATTCCCTGTCCTTGGAGAACTGGCTCCCACCAATTGTCTCCTGACCTCCACTCATGGGTTGGGACACACACAAAAAATGAATAAATATGCAAATATAGTAAGAAACTCGTTACAGGTCCTTTCTATCTATGCATTTTATATTTATGGATCGAAACCTTGTAAACAAACTACTTGAAAAAGTATCTCTACAGTCAAAAATGTATTGTTTCCTCCTATCTGTGTCTGTACTCAACACAATAAGACTAGGGTCTATGCAGTATTCATATTAGGCATTGGAAATAATCTAAAGAAGATCTGAATGTGTCGAAAGAAGTGTAGAGCAACATGAATATTTTACTAGTTTCTGAGGGTTGACTGTGACTGACTCAGACCCTAAACTCTTAATCACTTTGCATTTCCATTTGCTATATTGACATCTATTGTTGTTAATATTGACCAGGTCTCACAATGTAATCTGAGCTGGCCTTGTAATTCTATGTTTCCTGCTTTGTGCTCTCTCTCTTTTGAGACAGGGTCCCATAATGTAGTTCTGGCGAACCTGAAACTGGCTACAAAACCAGGGTGATTGGGAACTCATAGAGATTTCACTGTCTCTGCCTCTGGTGTGCTGGGATTAAAGGCATGCAGCACTGTGCTCAGCTTGCTTGGTGTTGTATCATGAGATTAACATGCATCCATCAACATGCTGGCTGTATTTGTTTCCTGAACAATGTTTTTCTCCTTGTGATTTTGACCCATTCTGCACTCTGTTGATAAAGAAACTGCGCCCATCCCCAACACTATGGGGTAAGAGGGGAACAGAGGTCACTCACGTATTATGTCCAGCTGGATGGGGGCACTCCTCTTGGAACTGACTTGATTCGATACTTCACATTGATAGTCTCCAGAATCCTCAATCCTCACAGAGTCTATTTGGAGGGTGCTGTTGTTCTGAGACAGCTTCATTCTGTCTGTGAGCTCCACACTCTGGGCTTTGAAGAGCCAATGGATGGAGATCCCAGTGTCATTTGACAAGCAGGTCAGGAACACAGAGGTCTTATCTTTGAATGTGGTGTTGGTGACTTGGATGGAGGGTGGAGTCAGTGGATCTGTGGAAAAATAGTGGAGGGACCAGCTGAGATTCCTTCACCCTCAGAGATCTCAGCCAGTTCATAGGACCCGTAGAAAGAAGGGGCCCTCTGCAAGACTCCATGTTTGGGTTCAAGATATGGTCTGTAGGGAGAGAGCTGAAATTTACTCCTACCAAGATCACTCACAGTGACCCTGACTCAGGGTATTTGTGTAGATTCCACACTGGGAGCCTCTTCAGCCCACATGTCCAGAAATCTCATGGTTGGGAGGAATGTATTTCCCAATGATTTTTGTGGGGATTCTTGCTCACAATTTCTGTGAACAGTCAGGGCCCTCTTTTATGAAATAGCCTACAGTTTATACATTTTAAATGATTTGTCATGGGGTTAAGATGGCGCAGCTAATCTTAAAGGTGTTAAATGCTATATCTCAGGACTGGGAGAAATCCCTAACTGAAGGTTTTCTGTTTGTAGAAAAATATGTATTTCCTGGCCATGGATATAGATTAAATACTACAGACAAGAAGTGAAAAATCACAGTTCTGACCACAGCCTGCAAGTCTAATCTTCAGTATTGATATTGTTTGAGACAAGGTCTCAGTGTATACTTCTAGCTTGCTTGGAACTTGCTATGTGGACCAGGCTTTCCTCAAACTCATACTATCTACATGCCTCTTCTTCCTCAGTGCTAGCATTAAAGATGAGTGACACCACACTCAGCTATTTGTTTTTTGGGTTTTGTTGTTGTTGTTGTTGTTGTTGTTTTGGTTTTTCGAAACAGGGTTTCTCTGTGTAGATCTTTCCTGGATCTTGCTCTGTAGACTAGCCTGACCTTGAACTCACAGAGATCTCCCTAGCTCTGCCTCCTAAGTGCTGGGATTAAAGGCATGTGCCACTACTGCCTGGCTGCCATCTGTTTTTTGAAGCTTGAGAAGAGTAAGCAAAAGAGCATCATCAACTGTCAGTTTCATGGTTCACCCTGACTCAGAACAGGGCTCCCAGGCACCTTCTCCACCAACTCTTCCCATCCCATGGAGTCAGAACTGAGACAGGAGCAGACTTGGGAGCAAACGTCTAGTCCCCATCTATGGGGAATATTTTCCTCCAATTTGGAGAATAAGAATGTGAGCACAGTTGAAAGACCTGGGTGTTCCTTGTAGGTCATGGAGGTCATAAAATGAAAATGGAGGGGACAGGAAAGCTTGTGTTAGGTACAGAAAGAAATCTTGACCTTGAGGCTCTCCTAACCATGGAAAGTCCCTCACACAACCTAAGGCTTTCCAAGACTCGGAGAACCTCCTCCTCACATTGCAAGCTGTGGTGGTATTGTGTTCCCCAAAATATTGTATACCCTAATAAACTTATCTGGTGTCAGAGACAGAACAGCCACTAGATACAAAGGCTATAAAATGGTGGCACTCACACCTTTAATCCTAGCACTCCAGAGGTAGAAATCCCTCTGGATCTCTGTGAGTTCAAGGCCACATTGGAACCGCCGAGGCATGGTGATACACGCCTTTAATCCCAGAAAGCCTGCCTTTAATCCCAGGGAGTGGTGGTAGAAAGCAAAAAGGTATATAAGGCGTGAGGACCAGAAACTAGAAGCGTTTGGCTGGTTAAGCTTTCAGGCTTCTAGCAGCAGAGTTCAGTGGAGAGCCATTCGAATATGAGGACAAGAGGCTTCCAGTCTGAGGAAACAAGATCAGCTAAGAAGTTGGCCAGGTGAGGTTAGCTGTGGCTTGTTCTGTCACTCTGATCTTCCAGTGTTCACCTCAATAACTGGCCTCAGTTTTGATTGAATAAATAAGACCTTTTAAGATTTCTGCTACAGCAAGCTCCATCCCTATCAGCCAGAAACCAAAGAACCAGGAGACCATTAGACATAGGGATGGAGCAGGAGGTTTGAGGGAAGACTGAGTTTTGCTTGTTCCCATAGTCCTGGGCTGGAAATTCAATGCTTCTGCCACTTCCCAGAAAGCCAAAAGACTCCACTCCAAACCTGGTGCTGATATTTCAGAGATCCACTTACTAAGGACTGTAATTTTCTCGAGTGTGGTCCTATTGACTCCAGGAAAAACGTTATAGATGAGGAAGGAATAGGATCTGCTATTATTAGTATTAATATTGGGGATAAAGAGCTCTTGGGAGGATGACTGGACCTCTCCATTGACAAACCAAGAGTACTGTGGAGGTGGGATAGCATCTGTGTGGCAGGAGATGTGAGGTTTCTCCATGAATGGAAATGAATATTTGAGGGGGATATGATTGGGACACCTGGATAATCTGGAGCAAACAGAACAAAGCCACACGTGATGTCAACAGAGGCAAGGTGAAATTATGGATTGTAGGAGGACATAGGATCTCTTTGAGCTGTGCTTTAACCTTAGTTGAGCAGGTCCTACCCAGAGTTGGGGAGGAGATTAGTACAAGAGTACTTATTCAGCATGCACAAGCCCTGATCTTTCTCAAGCACAACACACACACACATCCCCACTGCACACTCATGTGTGCACTGAGACTGAGTCTGACATGTCCCCTGTCTCCATCACCCTGAGTCTCTCTGGGCAGAATTCCCTGCAACCTATTCAAGCTCAATGCTGGGCCTGTCCACATATGCTTGGACTGGGACAGGATGCCCAGGCAGCCTAGGTATCTGTATGGTAGGTCTGTGTCATGAACCCAACGGGACTGGGACCAAGTATGGTATAGCTCTAGCCCTCTGTATTTAGGCAGTTGGGACCAGGATGAAACAGAAAATACTTACAGGTAATGTTCAGAGAGAATGGATCACTTGGAGAGACACTCACTGAGTTCCAGTTTCACATTCATAGGGTCCTGTGTCAGTCCTCAACATTGAGTAAAGTGAGAGTCCTGGAGTCATAGGACAGGTTCAGCCTGTCATCTTTTCAGAGGGTTTGATAATTTATCCTACACGGGTAGGCTGTATTCTGAGTCTCCGGCTCACACATTAATGCTACTGAGTCCTCACCTTCCATGGGATTGGAATTATTGGTTGTGATGTTGGGCTTGGGTAGCAGTGCTGTGCTGACCACAGAGATATGATTGCCCTGTGTGGTACTTTTGTATCTTACAAAGGCCTCTTATAGCCACACATAGTCTCTTAACTCCCAGCTGCTCCAGATCCCGAAAGAATCAGGAAGGAAGAAAATTAAATGCAGATGGAGTGGCTGAGTGCTCAGAGATAATGGGGCCTCCTGTACTGTGTATGGAAGAAGCAAGGACTTTCTCGTGAGAGAACTGAGCTGCAGTGTTTGGTGATGGTCAGACTCAAGACTTGGAATCACAGTTCTCATTTTATTTCCTGGTCCTCACTGACCCATTGCTGCCTTGAGACACAAGGTTTGAGTCCCTCCAGCTACACTGACCTCTCCTGCTTTGTGTAGACCAGAGTACTCCCAGCCTTTGCTGTTCAGGGCTCTCCTACACATAGGTTATGATTAGTCTTCCCATTGAGAATTCCTGAGAAACCTGACAGCCTGTCTGAGATCTCACAGAGCTCAGGATCTGCCTGACATTTAGGTCAGGCTGGCTCACAGGTGGGCTATTCTTGTCAGATGTTTGATGTTGATTGACATGAATCTGGGAGCCCTATAAGAATCCTGACACTATGAAATGATCTAGAAGAGTGAAGGCCACCTAGTAGGTCTCCATGATGGGGACCTGGAGATGTGGTTTTGGACAGATAGCTTGTGCCACTGATGGCCTAGGTGACCCTGACTCAATGACTGTGTTTGCTGTCTCACTTTTTCTATAATAGGACACATGGTAAATGATCATTGCTATGCCTGTAAATTAACCTTAAATGTGAACAATGACCTGACCTTCCACCAAGCAGTGTCTACTAGTAGTTTCCTATAGGAAATAATCCGTGGACTGCGGTGGGAGAGAAAGCTCAGTGGTTAAGAGCACTGGCAGCTCTTCCAGGGCTCCTGAGTTCAATTCCCTTACAACCATCTATAATGAAATGTGGTGACCCTTTCTGGTGTGCAGGCAGAACACTTAATATATAATGAATGAATAAATAAATAAATAAATAAATAAATAAATAAATAAATAATGAATAAATTAAGGCTAAACAGACTGTGGGAAGGAAACACCAAGGAGCTGTTGGTAGAAATATGTAAATTTCACATTGGAAAGAGGTGCAGGTTATAAGCAACCCATAGACAATTGTAGTCAATGGCAGTGTATATTTCATAGTAGTCAAGACAAATTTCCAATTTCTCACCATAACAAATAGGAGATAAAAGTGTAGTGGGTGTGAAATAGTTGACTTAATCATTCTGTCTTGTACACAGACATCAAAGATCACACTCTATTTCTTCAGACTAAGTACAGTTGGGACGCCATTTAAAGCACTATTAACAAGTAATAGACCATGGATCAAAACAGTGGGAAGATCATTTTCAAGTGCCAAAACATATTACATATTGTACATCTGAACATGGGCCAAAATATATAAAGAACTCTCACAGTTCAACAATAGTAACAATAAAATCAAAAGCAGCTCAATCCAAAGAGAAGAAAAAGACCTGACATTCCTTTTAAAGAAAGAGGAACAGATGAACAATAAAGACAGACTGCTTAGTTTGTGTCTATTTGACAGACTAAATTCACATGGGAAGAGAAAACCTCAGTTGAGGTATCACCTTCATCACAATGGCCAGCAAAGCATTTTCTTAATTACTGTTTGGTGGAGAGGGATCCAGTGTTATCTGCTTGCAGATAGCACCTATCTTATGGGCTCTATAAAAAAAAAGCAGCTGAGCAAGTTATGGGAGCAAGCCAGGAAGCTTTCCCCATGGTTCTTGCCTGCACTTCCCTCAATGACACACCGTGATCAAGACATTTAAGGCAAATAAACCCCTAACTGCCAAGTTGGTTTGGGTTGTGGCATTTCATCACAGTAACTGGGAGGCTATCTAGAACAACACATAAAGAAATGCTATGGGAGCCGTGGGGTGGTGGCACACGCCTTTAATCCCAGCACTTGGGAGGCAGAGGCAGGCAGATATCTGGGATTTGAGACCAGCCTGATCTACAGAGGGAGATCCAGGACAGGCACCAAAACTACACAGAGAAACCCTGTCTCAAAATAACCAAAAATTAAAAAAAAATAGAAATGCTATGGAGTTACTCGTAGTGGCACATGACTTTAATCCCAGCACTCAGGAGGCAGAGGCAGGTATATCTGTGAGTTCCATGTCAGAATGGTCTGCAGAGTGAGTTCCAAGACATCCAGGGATATACAGAGAAATGCTGTCTCGAAAAACCAAAAATGATAAAAAGAAAAAAGAAATGCTCACAGGCCAGGCAAGGTGGTGCACACCTTTGACCCCACTACTTTGGGAATTCTAGGCTGACCAGCAGGAGAATATAGTAAGACCCTGTCTCACAACCAAAAAACAAAAACACGCTTAACACCAGTAGTCATTGTAAAAATGCACATGATTGGCCAACCTAAACTGTACATTCTTAAGGATAAGTCGTATATAAATTATAAGCTATTAAAGATAGTTATTAGGATACAAGTTAAAGCTTGATCATCTTATAAATGATCAAATTCTCTATACAAATGTATGTTTAGAAACAAGCTAAATATACTGAATATTAGCATAATCAATTCCTTACTTCACCCATGACATTTAAAAAATGTTTAAGCTTCCCACTTTAAACTATGCCATGCCTCTTATAGCCAGGAATTAGTCCAAATTATACCTTGAGATCATTTAGATTATGTTTCCATTTACCAGGTCTAAAGATAATTTGCCTTGCTATCCAATTTTCAATAAAAGATAGCTCACCAAACAGATTTCAGAATAAGCTTTTACTATTCCTTCATTAAAAGAAATTCACTTTACATTGACTGTTCTCAATAATCAATCACCTATGTCTCCTGACTAATTAAATACACAAATGCTTTTGGATGTAAAGTTTTTATAAGGGTATGAAAGTTTAGATATAGAGACCGTTTAGGAAAGTTAAAAAAATAACTTATGATATATGAATTGCCAGTTAATGGGATAGATAAATATAACATATAAACATCTAGATTTGGTAGAAATGATACCCATATCTCAGTAAATAACCTAGAGATACTGAGGATGTATACCTAAGTTAGATCTATGGATAAAGGTTTTATTGAGATCTGAGATATATAGGCTTTAGAAATAGACTTATGTATGCATTAATACATTAGTCTACAGATGTCCCCCAGAAGAGACCTGGGGCTAATAAAAGGCCATAGCTCCTCCACTGTACAAGGTATAATAATTGTCCAATGAATGATTAACCCTGACTTTCCTGGGAAAATTAAGATTATTGTAAACCTCCTACAAAAACAATTTAGATTCTACAGGGCAGCGACTAAGAGAGCTGCCAGTTTGGATTCAAGATTTATGGTCTTCTGGGTTCAGGAAATTAAATATTCCAGACCAACTAAACCCTTAAAATACAGGGAAAGAAAATAATTGACTTGCTAGACATAAGCATAGACATTTCTTACATTTTAGAAAATGATTGGCCAAATACTTAAGACAATTATTATTCCAGAGGTCTAGGTCAAGCTAATACTGTAATCAAAAGCTCAGAAATATTAAAACGGTCAGATAGATAAAATTATGGTCTATTCTGCCCACAGGCATCACATCCCCTTTATACCTAACACTCTGTGGAGAAGAGACATGCTGCAGTAAATTGTGTATCATTAATCTCTGCTGTGGACTAATATCAGCTCAAATGCTATAGATGAGTGTTTAACTTAAAAGAACTTGGGTAAACAAACAAAAGGCAAAATTGAGCCCATTATTCTAGAAATTATACATGACAGACATGGCCTAGGTTTAGCAAAATTAATCTGAGGGACCACTGTTGACTGCTGACCCCACTACATGGAAATCTGATGCTCCTATCTGGGTTAAGCAATGGACTTTGAATGCTGAGAGAATTGTAGCTGCTACTTGTCTGGTGGAGGAGAAGCTTAAAAATAGGGCATACAAAGTCTCCCACCAGCCCTTGAGTCACCCCAATACTTGTTGGTTAGAAAACATCAGGCTTACAGGCTGTTACAAGACCTTAAAATTTTAAATGAACGTTTTAGGTACCAAGGGGAGCTTCACAATCTAGTTTGCCATCTCCCACTGCCACCCCTAGAATTCAAAATATAATTGTCATAGACTTACAAGATTGCTTCTTCACCCTAAAGATTGTCAGCATTTCACTTTTAGCTTGCCTTCTAACCCTGACACAATGGAAGTGAAAAGCTTACATGCAGAGCAGGAAATATGTGTTCTGTTTATCCAGAACACATTGATTGAGCTGAGTTCCACATCATATATACAGATTAACTATCAGAACTATCTGTAAATTATAGTTTCCTCACTGTCCCCCAACCCAATAATATGTGTTGGTGTGTGTGTGTGTGTGTGTGTGTGTGTGTGTGTGTGTGTGTGTTTGTGTGTGTGTGTGTGTGTGTGTGTGTGTGTGTGTGTATACACTGAAATACATTTATTACACAGGTGACATTATAACAAACTATAAAACCTATGAGTCTATAGACTGGCAGATAAGTCTATACTGGTACTTTCTAATGTCTGTCCAACAATTACAAATTCTCTCCCTATGGAAATTCACCCATGAGGCCTATGTCCTTATGATTTATGGGTATGAAATAAAGAAATAATACACCATTTATTCCACTGCTTTAAAAGTTTAGGAAGGCCTAGAGCTCATAATTGGACAAAAGCCTTATTATACTTCAAGAGCTCTTAACAACTGGTGCTTAATGTTTCAGATCTCCCACTACAGGCATCCCTTATTATCCACAGGCCAAGCCACAAAGTTACACCTAAGCCTCCAGAACCTTCTCACTTGTATTTGTAAAGGTCCTGATGTTTCCATAATGTCAAAAAGAGGATATGCTTACATGTTTTCACAGGATACTGACCCATCTATATGAATCCCGGATTGCCTGGTCACACCATATACTAGGCTGCTGCAGGACAAAGGTGCTCTAAAGCTGCCAGTCTGAAAGAGGCTTATAATTACCTCTAGATTCTTAAATATTGAGCTGTGACTTTATGAATAAATTGATACAATTCCAGATCTTTTTGATGAACTCTGTTCATCAATGATATCAAAACTTTTAGAAATATGATTAGAAATAATCCTGTCCTAAATGAATTTTTATTAATTTTGACCAAAGATAATCAGGACTTGAGATATATTATAAATGAAACATTTCAGATTTCATTCTCTGACTATCCCACTGTTTTGTTGAGATTCCAAAGATTCATAATCTTGCTCTGACAAATCACCACTGTTATCATATTGCTAATATGTCTAAAGATTTCATCCATTTAAGGAATGCAACCTGACTACAGTTTATGTCTTCCACTTACAAATTTTCTTTTTCTTCTCTAGGACAATGGATCTTTCCCCTCTCCCTGGCCTGATATCCTTCTCTCATCTGCTAAAGCCATGCACTTAATATTCCATAGGTACACTTAAGAGAAAAAGTTTCCTCCTTAAAACTCCTCGAATGCATGTTCTAATACATATATTTGTTTCCAGCAGAAATTCTTATGATTTAAAGAGTCATCCTCTGGACCACAGACATGCTGTCTAGCTGCAGGTCTGCACCCCATCCTCCATCCTCCAGCCCACATGGATGTGCTGTCCAGCTCAGCCCTGCATCATGCCCTCTAGCACATGAGACAGAAAATCCTGCTACCCATGTCTTACCCTGCAGAGCCTGAAACAGCCTGCTCTGCCTGCGTTTCCACTGCATTCCAGCCTTCAAGATCCTCAGCTTCAGACCCATATCAGCAGGAAGTAACCATGAATGATTTCTACAGCTCCGTTGTGACTTACCCCTCTTTCAGTGTTGAACTCCCCAGCCCAGGGGCTGAACTGCCCTTAAAAACGCTCTATTATTAATTCTATAAATTCTGCCCATGATCCTGACATGTATGTACTATCAGATTTTCTCCTCAAGTACTTCTGACACTGTTCTGTATATAAGTCGTGCTATGTATATCCTGACACAGATTATTACAGTTCTCCCATAGCTAAATGGGTCAATATTGCCTTGATTACAAATTTAAATTATTAGGTCAGTTTCATCTGCAGCCTTGGTCCCACAGGTGCTCATGACTAACTCAAGTAAATCCTTATCTAACAATGTCTCTTCAAAATACAGTTTAACCAAGTTAATATCACTAATCAGAGATTGATAGAGGTATCTTCCAAACTAATAATATTTTTGATAAGTCACAATTATAGTATTTAGACACATTTGACCATATTATGCTATACTAGCTAATGATAGGTTTTTATGGTCCTCCTCTGCTCCCTTCTTGGTACAGAGATATTCTGATTATGTACAACTACACATATTAGAGGACTAAACTAATTTTCAGCTTGCCATCTACATAGATTACGGATTATAAATATTAATCAACCATTACTTTTCATTTTTCAAGTCATCTCCAAATTTAATTTTCATGTTTTTTGCTACCCTAGAGAGAATTAAACATTCTCTTTTTTAATAAATGAAAACACTGGAACTGTTGCAAGCCATAGGAAAACATAATGGAATTCAACTACTATCCCAAAAGCTACTACTTGGAAAGGTCAAGGAATTTTCTAAAGGTCAAGTCATGGATTAAGAAGTCTTGGTGATATTTTAGCTTTTGTATATATATATATATATTAGCTGGTTCCTACAATGATTTCCTTGTATGCTATGTGTGCTTCCAAGAACTCCTAACAGAGTATTTATCTAAAATATCTATCAAGCATCAAAAGCCAATCAATCGCCCGAACTAAGGTAACAACCTTATAGAAACAACGCCTGTCTCTTGGGTCAGGAGGATAGCTTCATTTCTTGTACAATTTAAGCAGAGACCCTCTTTTCTTATACAACCTCACTAACATTATAGACTCCTAACTTCTTACCTAACCACTTCTAGAAATGTAGACTGAGTATATAATTCCCCTTTCTTTGATATACTAACCAATCAATATCTCTCAGTTGACCTGCTCATTTAAACCACTCTCTTTTTGGGTTGTAAAAGAAAGCCTGGTACTCACTCCTTGAGGAAAATTCTTACCTGCCTTTATGACCCTGCAGGAATTCAAGCCTGATGACTTGCTCTGCCAGGGGATTGCTATTGATTGGGTTTATAACTGAATACCTCAGACACTTGGGGAAACTGAGAGGTAAAGGAGACTTAGAGGATGGTTTTGAGGAGAGAACTTGAGGACAAGATGGAAGATGAGGAAGAGCCAGATGGGGAAATACTAGATGAGTAAGGCCAAGATGAGAAGGCCCTGTCGAGGCAGAATTAAGATGAGAGAATTAAGATAGAACTTAGAGGGGACAGTAGATAAATACAGAGAGAAATCAGGCAAGACAGGAGCTAGGCAGGAGAACAGCACTGTAGCTCTGTTGACAGGATTTTATCCCAGAGGAATAAAGTTGTCAGACAAAGAAAAGAGCTTGGTTTCCTCAGATGTATTTCCAAAAAATAATTGTCAGTGTTTACAGGCTTCTCTTCTCGGCTCCTGGGAAGAATATTATTAAGGTGGGTCCTTAATAATATTTGAGAATAACTTCCTCTATTTTTTTGTACCACCATGGCTTAAAGTTATATTTCAACAACAACAAAAATTAGAATCAACAATCTCATTGAAACTGAATAATGCTCAACATAATCACCAAACAGTCAAGGAGGAAATAAAGAAAGAATTAAAGACTTCCTAGAATTCAATGAAAATGAAAGTACAACATACCTAAACTTATGGGACACTCTGAAAGCAGTGCTAAGAGGAAAATTCAAAGCACTGAATGCCCACATAAAGAAGTTGGAGAAATCTCACACTAGGGATTTAACAGCACACCTGAAAGCTCTGGAACAAAAAGTAGCAAACTCACCTGGGAGGAAGAGATGCCGGGAAATAATCAAATTGAGGGCTGAAATCAATAAAATGGAAACATATAGAACAATACAAAGAATCAATAAAACAAAGGGTTCTTTCGGAATATCAACAGGATAGACAAGCCCTTCCCCAAACTAACTAAAATGCACAAAAAGAGCATCCAAATAAACAAAATCAGAATTGAAAAGGGATACATGACAACAAAAAATGAGAAAATCCAGAGAATCATCAGATCATTCCTCAAAATCCCTTCTCTACAAAATTGGAAAATCTAAAAGAAATGGACATTTTTTCTGGATAGGTACCATATACCAAAATTACATCAAGACGAGATAAACAATTTAAATGGATCTATAACACTTAATGAAATAGAAACAGTCATTAAATCTCCCAACCAGAAAAAGCCCAGGACCAGATGGTTTCAGCACAGAATTCTACTAGATTTTCAAAGCGGAGCTAATACCAATATTCTTCAAATTGTTCCACATAACAGAAACAGAAGGAACATTTCAAAACTCTTTTTACAAGGCTATAGTCACCCTGATACCTAAACCACACAAAGATGCAACAAATAGAGAGAATTGCACACCAAACTCCCTCATGAAAATTGATGCAAATAAAACATTGATACTCAATAAAAAAAACTGGCAAAATGATTTCAAGAACACAGTAAAAAATATGTATATATATATATATATATATATATATATATATCCACCACAATCAAGTAGGCTTCATACAGATATGCAAGTATGGTTCAAAATACAAAAACCTGTCAATGTAATCCACCATATAAACAAACTGAAAGAAAAAATCCACATGATCATCTCATTAAATGCTGAAAAAGCCTTTGACAAAATCCAACACCCCTTCATGACAAAGGTCTTGGGGTAATCAGGAATACATGGAAGATTCCTTAATGTAATACAGGCAATTTACAGCAATCTGACAGCCAACATCAAATTAAATGGAGAGAAACACAAAACAATTCCACTAAAATCAGGAACAAGGCAAGGCTGTTCCCTCCCCCCATATTTATTCAATGTAGTACTCGAAGTTCTAAGTAGAGCAATAAGACAAAAAATAAAATCAGGGGGATACAAATTGGAAAGGAAGAAGCCAAACTTTCCCTATTTGCAGAAGATACGATAGTATGCATAAGTGACCCGGAATTTCTATCAGAAATCTCCTACAGCTGATAAAACACCTTTCCATCTTGCTGGCGGAAGACTGATTGGTGAGTTGAAGTGTGGGGATCTTAGCAAGTGTTCTTTTCACCTCCCTGTGTTTCTAGAGTAGTTCTTCCTCTCCTTTCCAATCCTCGAATTCCATCAATTTCATCGAGGCAATCACATAAAGCTGTGGGAATGTTAGACAGGGCGATTGCAATTTTGTGTGTTCAATATCCAGTGTTTTCATCTTATTCTCAGGGTCTCAGTTGTGGCAGCCATAATTAAGTGGTCTCTTGTGGCTGTGACCTAAGTGACAGAAGGCCCAGGCTATTGACTCTCATTGTACCATGTCCTCTACAGAGACCATGGTTTCTGCAGTGGGGTAGGACAGCAAGGCAAACTCTGTAAGACCCCAAATCCCTCTGCTTGGTGACTGTAGGGAACTCAGGCTCAAACTTGCAGAAACTCTGTTGGAACTGCACTGCAATCTAAGACATGCCTTCTTCTCTGCCTCCACAGAGATCATATCTGCCTGTGACCTGAGGGCTATGTCAGGCTCACCTTCACAAGTATATTCCTCCACTAATAACTTGCTTGTCTCAGCCCATCATGGTCGCATCCTGGAGGATGAAATCTAGTAAATTACCAGGTTTAGAAATTTTGCATCAGACCTTCCCCTTATTTTTTCTCTCCCATTTTTATTTAGTAGCTATGATAAAGTGGTTTCACCTTTTGAATAAGATGTGTCTCCCCACACCCCTTATGTATCAATGCCGTCCTCACCTCTTTACTCCTTGTTGTGACCATTTGGGGTTCAAACCTCACCAGTCTGCTCAAGAGTGATTATTAATGCTAATGTTGACCAAGGTGGTATGGTATTTATGATGTGGCTGGCCCTGTATTTGTATCTGACTTCATCTATATGATGAGTCTGTCACATAGAAATTATTTCCATTCAGGTGATGAAAAACTGGAGCTTAAAGTGGTTTTCAAAAATTACTTAAATCTGTGTAGTTAATCAGAGATAGACCAGGATACCTGGCTTCAAAGCTAACACTAGTAGTAGAAATAATTGCAGCAACATTTTTTTCTTTCTCTATCTGTGATATTTTGCAAAGAAGAGGTTACTTGATTATTATATTAAATCTTTAAAAACTACTATGAGGCAGGTAAAGGATGTGATATAACATAGCACCCTAGCATCAGAGGCTGAGGCAGGAGGATTGTGAATTTGAGGCAAGTGTGGGGTATATAATGAGACCCCTGTCCCCTAAAATGTTCCCTCAAGCTAGTAGAAGGAGAAAACTAGAGATGAGAATGAAGATGAACAAAACAGAGACTAGAGTAACTGCAAAGAAGGCTGATGCACCAAAAGTTGGTTCTTCAAAAATGATTAACAACATTAGCAACCTTTTCCCAGATTTACTTTGAAAAAATGAGATGGATATTAATACAATTTGAGACCTCACCATCCATTCTCAAGAATATGAAGAATTTCAAGAGCACTCAGTAGATATATGCTAACTGTTGTGTGACCTTGATGCAATGGACAAATTCCTACAAACATGGATTCTTTAGAGATGGAAGTGTGAAAGAAACCAAATGGAAGAGCTGTATAACCAATAAGATTGAATCAACAAAAAAAATGTCAAAATTCCACACACTGAAACTGGATAGAAGTCCAGCTTAGTGTAACCAAGGCCATACATGGAAACACACAGCCAACATCATATGCAGTGGGGAGACTGACAGCTTTCTCTTTAAAATCAGGAAGAGCACATGATGCTGCTGTGACCACACCTGTTCAAGAGACCTTTAGGAGTGCTACACAGATCCATTAGTCTAGACAATGAAATGAAGGTGCCCAATTATGAGGTGCTAAAGATATCTGTAGATGACAGGAACTTGTTCATAGAACATCCTGAACATTCTACAGAAAGATCTCAGAACTACATGACCAAAACTAGTAAATTGGTTGGCTAATGAAATGAACATGCCCAAGTGAGCTGTATTTCTGTATACTACTGCTGACCATGAACAATTTGATTTTCTTTTTTCCTGGCAGTAGTAGAGCTTGAAACTAGGGCCTCATGCATGCCCAGCAAGTGTTCAGCCCCTGAGCAATAGTCCCAGCCTTACCAGTGAACAATTGGAAAGGAAATGAAGAAAGTATTTATTTGTGAAAGCACCAAAAAGAATAAAATACTTAGAATTAACTACACCAAGGAGATAAAAGACTTGCACTCAGAAAACTACCAAATAAGAGATGATGAAAGAAGACAAGAAATGACAGCCATTGGGGTTGATGGGTTGGAAGACTTAATCTCATTATTACTGTTGTTCTGCAGTACTGGGATTGAACCCAGAGCTTTGTGCATGGTAAGCAATGCTCTACCACTGAACTGTACTCTAAGCTCTGCCTTCTAATTTTTATTTAGAAACAGGATGTCACTAAATTAATCAGTCTGGCCTTGAATTGGTTGTAGTAGGCACTTTTAGAACTTGGTACTCCTGCCTCAACTTCTTGAGTAGCTGGGACTTTTTTTTAATAGATGACAATATCCCTGAATGTACTCTATCAGTTCTATGCACATCAGATCAAAACCCCAGTGGCATTTTGCACATAAATAGCAAAGTCCATTCTAGCTGTCCTGAAACTCACTATATAGATCAAGCTGGCCTCAAACTCCCAGAGATCCACTTGTCTCTGCTCCCAAGAGCTGGGGTTAGAGGCAACACCACTGTACCTGGCCTTAAAAGTACCTTGAAAAAAACAAGAATAAAATTGCAGGACATTCCACATGATTTCATAATTTTAGTACAAAGCTACAACAATCAAAATAGCCTACTACTGACATAAAGGCAGACATTCAGACCAGTAACATAGAATTAGAAAGCCCAGAACTGCTCATGCACACTGGCCATGATTAAAATAAGATTAGTTGAAATGATCATATGTGTATTTATGGGGCACAGTTTTGCATATATATTATCATGTGTGTCAGATCTGAGCAGTTGGCATATCCACCATTTCATCTGTCACTTTTTATATTTGTTAAAAAAAACATTCATTTCTGCTGGCTCTTTTGAATTACTTGGTGTGAAACAGAGTTGTCCTATTGAGTTACAGAACCTGGAAGGCATTCTTGCTGTCCATCTGACCCTCTGTGACCAGATGCATTTTGATCAGGCTGCTAAGACTGAACAATGTTGGAAGAAAAATCAGTTAAACAAGGGATGTTGGGAAGATGTAATATCCATGTAAAAGAATGAAGTTAAGCCTTCACCTAACAACATATACAAATCAACTCTACATGGATCAAAGACCTAAAATGGATCAGAGCTGAAAGCCATCAGACTTTTAGGAGACAGGATGAAAGCACCTTGAAATTGGATTCCAAATGTTGTCTTTGTTATGATGACAGATGCATCATATGGGCCTTTTGGCTGCTTATATGTCTCTACACCACATGCATGTTTTCTACATGAGGAGGACAGAAGAGGGTGTTGAATTCCTTGGAACTTCAGTTACAGACAGTAATAAGTTGCCATTTGGGTGCTGGGAATTGAACCCCTGTCCTTTGGAAGAGCTGCTAGGGCTCTTAACTATTGAGCTATCTCTCCATGTATTTTGTTTATGGGACTGGAGAGATAGCTCAATAGTTAAGAATCAAATACACACACACACACACACACACACATACTATTACTACTACTGCTGTTATTATTATTGTTACTACTACTACACACCACAAAATAACAGTTATCAGAATAAAGAGTCTTGTGCAAGGAGCATGAGGATAATAAACTCAGTATATTGGCCACCAAGATGGCGCAGTTGGGAAGAGTGCCTGCCATACTCCCTCGCAGTACTACCCCAACTGCCACACAGATAGGTATAAATACACAAACAATGTGGGCCAGTGAAATGGCTTAACAGATAAAGTGCTTGCTCACCTACCTTAGTTCAATTCCCTGTCCCCAAGAACTGGCCCCCACAAATTGTCCTATGACCTCCACACACTAGGCATGGAACACCCATATAAAATGAATAAATATGCAAACGTAGTAAGAAACTTAATACAGGTCCATTATATCTATGAATTTTATATTTATGGATCAAAACCTTGGAAACAAACTACTTGGAAAAGTATGTCTACAACGAAAAATGTATTGTTTCCTCCTATCTTTGTCCTGTAATCAACAGAATAAGACTAGGGTCTAAGCAGTATTCATATTAGGTATTGGAAACAATCTAAAGAAAATTTGATTGTGTGGTATGGGATGTAGCGTAACATGAATATTTTACTAGATTCTGAGGGTGGTCTGTGTGTCTGTCTCAGACCCTAAACTCTTAATCACTTTGCATTTTTATTTGCTATATTGACATCTATTGTTGTTATTATTGTCCGGGTCTCACAATGTAATCTGGGCTGGCCTTGTGCTTCTTTTTTTATTAAGAGATTTTCTATTCATTTCACATACCAACCACAGATTCCCCTTTCCTCATATCCCCAGTCCACCAGTGTTCCCACCCAATATACCCCTGTTCCCAACTCCTCCAAGGCAATGTCTCCCATGGGGAGTCAGCAGAGCCTAGTCCATTCAGTTGAGTGGCCTTGTACTTTTATGCCTCCTGCTTCATGTTCTCTCTTTTGAAACTATGTAGCTCTGGCTAACCTGAAACTGGCTACAAAGATCAGGGTGGTTGAGAAATCATAGAGACCCAACTGTCTCTGCCTCTGGTGTGCTGGGGTTAAAGGCATGCAGCACTGTTCTCACCTTGCTTGTTGTGTTATCATGAGATTAACATGCATCCATCACCAAGCTGGCTGTATTTGTATCTTGAGCCATGTTTTTCTCCTTGTGACTTTGACCCATTCTGCACTCTGTTGATAAAGAAACTGCCCCCACCCTGAAAGCTATGGAGTAACAAGGGAGGAGATGTCACTCACCTATTATGTCCACCTGGATGGGGTCACTCCTCTTGGAACTGACTTGATTGGATACTTCACACTGATATTCCCCGGAATTCGAACTCCTGGCAGGGACTATTTCAAGGGTGCTGTTGTTCGGGGACAGCCTCATCCTATTCGTGATCCTCAGACTCTGGCCTTTGAAGAGCCAATGTATGGAGATCCCAGTGTCGTTTGACAAGCACTTCAGGAACACAGAGATCAGGTCTTTGACTGTGGTGTTGGTGCACTCGATGGAGGGTTTAATCACTGGTTCTGTGAATAAACATTGGAGGGGACCAGCTGAGAGTCCTTCACCCTCAGCTAGCTCCCAGGGCATATACAATGAAGGGGCCCTCTGCAAGATCACATGTTCAAGATATAGTCTGTAAAGAAAGAGTACTCCTACCAAGATCACCCAGAGTGACACTGACTCAGGGTATTTGTGTAGATTCCACACTGGGAGCCTCTTCAGCCCACATGTCCAGAAATCTCATGGTTGGGAGGAATGTATTTCCCAATGATATTTGTGGGAATTCTTGCTCATATTTTCATTGAGAGTGAACAGTCAAATCCTGCCTTTATGAAATAGCCTTTTAATTTTTATTAAAAAATTTGTCATTGGTTAAGATGGCCTAGCTAAACTTAAAGGTGTTAAAGGGTAGACCTCAGGACTTGGAGAAATCCTTAACTGACGAATTTCTGTTTGTAGTAAAATTGCATTTCTTGCCCCATGGATATGGATTAACTACTACAGAGAAGAAGTGATTAATCACAGTGCTGACCACAGCCTACCCTCTAATGCTGAGCACTGATAATTTTTGACACAGGGTCTCACTGTACAGTCCTAGCTCACGTGGAACTTGCTATGTAGACCAGGCTGGTCTCAAACTCACTATCTACCTGTCTCTCCCTCCTCAGTACTGGCATCAAAGATGTGTGCTACCACACTCAGCTGACATAGTTTTTTGAACCTTGAAAAGAGCAAGCAAAAGGGCATCATCAACTGTCAGTGACATGGTTCACCCTGACTCAGAATAGGGCTCCAAGGCACCCTCTCTATCCACTCTTTTCATCCCATGGAGCGAGAGCTGAGCCAGCCACTTCACCCATGAGACAGGAGCAGTCATGTGAGCAGAGGTCTATTCCCCATGTGTGGGGAATATTCTCCTCCAATTTGAAGAATAAGAATGTGAGCACAGTTGAAAGCCCTGGGTGTTCCTCATAGATCATGGAGGTCATAAAATGAAAATGGAGGGGACAGCAAAGCTTGTGTTAGGTACAGAAAGAAATCTTGACCTTGAGGCTCTCCTAACACTGGAAAGTCCCTGACACAATCAAAGGTGTTGCAAGACTGGGAGAACCTACTCCTCACATTGCAAGCTCCATCCCTCTCACCCAGAAACCAGAGAACCAGGAGGCCATTAGACATAGGGATGGAGCACGTGGCTTGGGCGAAGACTGAGTTTTGCTTGTTCCCATAGACATGGGCTAGAAATTCAATGCTTCTGCACCTTCCCAGAAAGCCAAAAGACTCCACTCCAAACCTGGTGCTGATATTTTGGAGATCCACTTACTAAAGACTGTAATGTTCTTGACCCAGACATTAATCCGGACACCTACAAATAGATGATTTTCAACAAAGAAGCCAAAACTATACAGTGGAAAAAGGAAAGCATCTTCAAAATAGTGCTGGAATAACTGGATGTCAACATGTAGAAGACTGCAAATTGATCTGTATCTGTCACTGTGCACAAAACTTAAATTCAAGTGGGTCAAAGATGTCAACATACATCCAGTTACTCTAAACCTGATAGAAGAGAAAGTAAGAAGTAAGAGAGGAAGAGAAAATCTTGAACGCATTGGCACCAGAGATCACTTCCTAAATATAACAGCAGTAGCACAGACACTGAGAGCAACAATTAATAAATGGGGCCTCTTGAAACTGAGAAGCATTTGTAGAGCAAAGGTCATGGTCAATAAGACAGCCTACAGAATGGGAAAAGTTCTTCACCAACCCCACATCTGACAGAGGGCTTATATCCAGAATATATAAAAAAAACTCAAGAAATTAGACATCAAAATACCCAAAGTCCAATTAAAAATGGGCTATAGAGCTAAACAGAGACTTCTCAACAGAAGAAGCTCAAATGGCTGAAAGACATTTAAGGAATTGCTCAGCATCCTTAGTCATCAGGGAAAGGCAAATCAAACTGACTCTGAGATGCCATCTTACACCTGTCAGAAGGGTTAATGTCAAAAACACTGAAGACAGCTTATGTTGGAGAGGATGTGGAGCAAGGGGAACACTCCTCCACTATTGGTGGGAGTGCAAATTTGTACAGCCACTTTGGAAATCAGTATGGTGCTTTCTCAGAAAATTGGGAATTGATCTCCCTTAAGATCCAGCTATACCACTCTTGAGAACATACCCAATGAATGCTCAATCATACCACAAGGACACATGCTCAACTAAGTTCATAGCAGCCTTATTTGCAATAGCCAGAACCTGGAAACAACCTAGATGCCCTTCAACTGAAGAATGGATAAAGAAAATGTGGTATATATACACAATGGAGTACTACTCAACAGAGAAAAACAATGACAGCATGAAATTTGCAGGCAAATGGATGGAATTAGAAAAAATCACCCTTTGTGAGGTAACCCAGACTCAGAAAGACAAACATGGTAGGTACTCACTCATAAGTGGATACTAGATGAAAAGCAAAGGATAACCAGACTGCAACTCACAGCTCCAGAGAGGCTACCTAATAAAGAGGACCCTATGAAAGACACAGGATTGCCCAGCGATAGAGAAATGGATGAGATCGACATGATCAAACTGGGGTTGAGAGGGGGTAATGGAGGCCAAGGGTCAGGACAAAGAGAGCTTAGGGGAGAAGGAGGTCCTAGCTGGATCAGGAACAGAGTAGGAGAACAAGGAAAGAGATATCATGATAAATGAAGACCCCATGGGAATAGGAAGATGCAGAGTGCTAGAGAGGTCCCCAGAAACCCACATAGATGACACCACTATAGACTACTGGCAATGGTCGAGAGGGTGTCTAAGCTGACCTACACTGGTGATGGGATGGCCGAACACCCTAACTGTCATGATAGAACCCTCATCCAGGGACAATGGAGTAAGATGCAGAGATCCATGGCCAAGTTCCAGGTGCAGCTCCAGGAGTCCAATTGACGAGAGAAAGAGGAGAGATCATATGAGCAAGAGATTTTGAGACGATGACTGGAAAAAGTACAGAGACAACTAGCCAAACTAGTAGAAACACATGAACTGTGTCCAATAACTGAGGAACCACCAAGGAACTGGATTAGGCACTATGGATAAGTGAGACAGTTTTGTAGCTTGAACTGTTTAGGAGGACCCCAGGCAGTGGGACTGGGACCTGTCCCTAGTGCTTGAGCTGGCTTTTTGGAACCTAGTGCCTATGCTGAGACACTTAGCTCAGCCATGGTACAGGGAGGAGGGGATTGGACCTGCCCCAACTGTAGGTACCAGGTTCTGCTGACTCCCCAGGGAAGACCTTGCCTCGGAGAAGGTGAGAATGAGGGGTGGGTTGGGGGGGGAGGCTGGGAGGTAGGATGAGGGAAGACAGGGTTATCTGTGGTTGATATGTAAATGAATAGAACATATCTTAGTAAAAAAGAAAAGAAAAAATAAATATAAAAATTTCATTTCTGCTGGCTCTTTTGTACTTACTGGTGTGAAACAGAGTTGTTCTATTGAGTTACAGAATTTGGAAGGCATTCTTGCTGTCCATCTGACCCTCTGTGACCAGATGAGTTTTGATCAGGCTGCTATGACTACACAATGTTGAAAGAGTAATCAGTTAAACAAGGGAAGTCAGGAAAATGGGATATCCAGGTAAAAGAATGAAGTTAAGCCTTCACCTAACAACATATACAAATCAGCTCAACATGGATCAAAAATCAGAGCTGAAAGTCATCAGACTTTTAGGAGACAGGATGAAAGCATCTTGAAACTGGATTTCAAATGGTGTCTTTGTTATGATGCCAGATGCATCATATGGGCCTTTTAGCTGCTTATATGTCTCTGCAGAAGATGCATGTTTGGTACCTGAGGACAGAAGAGGGTGTTGAATTCCTTGGAACATCAGTTACAGACATGGACATAAGTTTCCATGTAGGTGCTGAGAATTGAAACCCTGTCCTTTAGAAGAGCTGCCAGGACTCTTAACTATTGAGCTATCTCTCCTTTCCCATAAAGCATATATATACACACACATACTACCACACACCAAAAAAAAAACAGTTATTAGAAAAATGCATCTTGTGCAGGGATGTCATGCTTCAAATGTCAGCACGAAGATAAACTAAGTATATGGGCCACCAAGATGGCTCAGTTGGGAAGAGTGCCTGCTGTACTCTCTCCCACTACACACCCCTAATTGCCACACAGAAATACATGAACAAACAAATGTGGGCCAGTGAAATGGCTTAGCAGATAAAGGGCTGGTTCACTCACCTGAGTTCAATCCCATGTCCTTGGAGAACTGGCTACCACAAATTGTCTCCTGACCTCCACTCATGGGTGTGGGACGTACACACAAAATGAATAAATATGCAAATGTAGTAAGAAACTCATTACAGGTCCTTTCTATCTATGTATTTTATATTTATGGATTGAAACCTGGGAAACAAACTACTTGAAAAAGTATCTCTACAGTAAAAAATGTATTATTTCCTCCTATCTTTGTCCTGTATTCAATACAATAAGACTAGGGTCTATACAGTATTCATATTAGACATTGGAAATAATCTAAAGAAGATCTGAATGTGCTGAAAAAAGTGTAGAGTAACATGAATACATTACTAGTCTGAGGGTTGACTGTGTGACAGACTCAGACCCTAAACTCTTAATCACTTTGCATTTTCATTTGCCATTTTGACATCTATTGTTGTTAATATTGACCGGGTCTCACAATGTAATCAGAGCTCAGCCTTGTACTTCTATGTCTCCTGCTTCGTGCTCTCTCTCTTTTGAGACAGGGTCTCACTATGTAGCTCTGACTAACCTGAAACTGGCTACAAAGATCAGGGTGGTTGGGAAATCATAGAGATCCAACTGTCTCTGCCTCTGGTGTGCTGGGGTTAAAGGCATGTAGCTCTGTGCTCGCCTTGCTTGGTGTTGTATCATGAGATTAACATGCATCCATCACCAAGCTGGCTGTATTTGCTTCCTGAACAATGTTTTTTTCCTTGTGACTTTGACCCATTCTGCACTCTCTTCATAAAGAAACTGCCCCCACCCAGCACTATGGAGTAAGGAGGGAACAGAGGTCACTCACCTATTATGTCCAGCTGGATGCGGGCACTCCTCTTGGAACTGACTTGATTTGATACTTCACATTGATAGTCCCCAGAATCCTCAATCCTCACAGAGTCTATTTGGAGGGTGCTGTTGTTCTGAGACAGCTTCATTCTGTCTGTGAGCTCCACACTCTGGCCTTTGAAGAGCCAATGGATGGAGATCCCAGTGTCATTTGACAAGCAGGTCAGGAACACAGAGGTCTTATCTTTGAATGTGGTGTTGGTGACTTGGATGGAGGGTGGAGTCAGTGGATCTGTGGAAAAATAGTGGAGGGACCAGCTGAGAGTCCTTCACCCTCAGAGATTTCAGCCAGTTCACAGGGCCTGTAGCATGAAGGGGCCCTCTGCAAGATTGCATGGTTGGGTTCAAGTAATGGTCTATAGGGAGAGAGCTGAAATTTACTCCTACCAAGATCACTCACAGTGACACTGACTCAGAGTATTTGTGTAGATTCCACACTGGGAGCCTCTTCAGCCCACATGTCCAGAAATCTCATGGTGGGAGGAATGTATTTCCCAATGATTTTTGTGGGGATTCTTGCTCACACTTTCTGTGAGTGTGAACAGTCATGTCCCTCTTTTATGAAATAGTCTACTGTTTATATTTTATTAAATAGTTTGCAATCTTGAAGGTGTTAAATGCTATACCTCAGGACCCCTAACTGAAGGATTTCTGTTTGTAGAAAAAAATGTATATCCTGCGCCATGGATATGGATTAAATATTACAGAGAAGAAGTGAATAATCACAGTGCTGACCATAGCCTACAAGTCTAATCCTCAGTATTGATATTGTTTGAGACAGAGTCTCACTGTACATTTTTAGCTTGCTTGGAACTTGCTATGTAGACCAGGCTCTCCTCAAGCTCATACTATCTACATGCCTCTCCCTCCTCAGTACTAGTATTAAAGATGTGTGACACCACACTCAGCTATTTTTTTTTGTTTGTTGTTGTTGTTGTTGTTGTTTTGGTTTTTGGAGACAGGGTTTCTCTGTGTAGCTTTGTGCCTTTCCTGAATCTTGCTCTGTAGACCAGGCTGGCTTGAACTCACAGATATCTGCTTACCTCTGCCTCCTGAGTGCTGGGATTTAAGGTATGTGCCACCACTGCCTGGCTACTATTTGTTTTTTGAAGATTGAGAAGAGTAAGCAAAGGAGCATCATCGACTGTCAGTTTCATGGTTCACCCTGACTCAGAACATGGCTCCCAGAAACCTTCTCCACCCACTCTTCACATCCCATGGAGTTAGACTGAGACAGCAACAGAATTGGGGGCAGAGGTCTAGTCCTTCTGTGGGGAATATTCTCCTCCAATTTGGAGAATAAGTATGTGAGCACAGTTGAAAGCCCTGGGTGTTCCATGTAGGTCATGGATGTCATAAAATGAAAATGGAGGGGACAGGAAAGCTTGTGTCAGGCACAGAAAGAAATCTTGACCTCGAGGCTCTCCTAACCTTAAAAAGTCCCTCCCACAACCTAAGACTTTCCAAGACTGGAGAAACCTCCTCCTCACATTGCAAGCTCCATCCCGATCAGCCAGAAACCAGAGAACCAGGAGGCCATTAGACATAGGGATGGAGCAGGAGGCTAGGGGGAAGACTGAGTTTTGCTTGTTCCCATAGTCCTGAGATGGAAATTCAATGCTTCTGCCACTTCCCAGAAAGCCAAAAGACTCCACTCCAAACCTGGTGCTGATATTTCAGAGATCCACTTACTAAGGATTGTAATGTTCTTGATTGTGGCCCTATTGACTACAGGGAATAGGATCTGCTATTATTAGTATTGATATTGGGGATAAAGAGCTCTTGGGGGGATGACTGGAGCTCTCCATTGACAAACCAAGAGTACTGTGGAGGTGGGTTAGCATCTGTGTGGCAGGGGATGTGAGGTTTCTCCATGAATGGAAATGAATATTTGAGGGGGATATGATCTGGACGTCTGGACTATCTGGAGAAAATAGAATAAAATCACACATGATGTCAGCAGAGGGAAGGGGAAATCCTGGGTGTAGAAGGACATAGTATCTCTTTGAGCTGTGCTTTAACCTTAGTTAGCAGGTCCTACCCAGAGTTGGGGAGGAGATTAGTACAATGGTACTCATTCAGCATGCACAAGCCCTGATCTTTCTCAAACACAACACACACACACACACATCCCCACTGCACACTCATGTGTGCACTGAGACTGAGTCTGACATGTCCCCTGTCTCCATCACCCTGAGCCTCTCTAGGCAGAATTCCCTGCAATCTATTCAAGCTCAATGCTGGGCCTGTCCACATATGCTTGGACTGGGACAGGATGCCCTGGCAGCCTAGGTATCTGTATGGTAAGTCTGTGTCATGAACCCAACGGGACTGGGACCAAGTATGGTATAGCTCTAGCCCTCTGTATTTAGGCAGTTGGGACCAGGATGAAACAGAAAATACTTACGGGTAATGTTCAGAGAGAATGGGTCACTTAGAGAGACACTCACTGAGTTCCAGTTTCACATTCATAGGGTCCTGTGTCAGTCCTCAACATTGAGTAAAGTGAGAGTCCTGTAGTCATAGGACAGGTTCAGCTTGTCATCTTTTCAAAGGTTTTGATAATTTATCCTCCACAGGTAGGCTGTATTCTGAGTCTCTGGCTCCCATATTAATGCTACTGAGTCCTCACCTTCCATGGGATTGGAATTATTGGTTGTGATGTTGGGCTTGAGTAGCAGTGCTGTGCTGACCACAGAGAGATGATTGCCCTGTGTGGTACTTTTGTATCTTACAAAGGCCTCTTATAGCCACACATAGTCTCTTAACTCCCAGCTGACTCAGATCCCAAAAGAATCAGGCAGGAAACAAATTAAAGGCAGATCGAGTGGCTGAGTGCTCAGAGATAATGGGGCCTCCTGTACTGTGTATGGAAGAAGCAAGGACTTTCTCGTGAGAGAACTGAGCTGCAGTGTTTGGTGATGGTCAGACTCAAGACTTGGAATCACAGTTCTCATTTTATTTCCTGGTCCTCACTGATACGTTGCCTGCCTTGAGACACAAGGTTTGAGTCCCTCCAGCTACACTGACCTCTCCTGCTTTGTGTAGACCAGAGC
>CABHPP010147194.1:0-22287 GCA_902168425.1 Peromyscus attwateri
AAAAAAAAAAAAAAAAAAAAAAAAAAAAAGATGCAAAAGGTGTTAGGTCTCAAACCTGGGGAAAAGAGCTAACTGAAGTAACTATGTAACATGCCTCCAGGTTCTCCCAGCATCCCTTAGTCCTTCAGGGTATGGCTGGTGTATCACTCCCTTTCCCCTGAACTCTCCAGCCCAGGGACTAGGCTGCTCTACCCCCTGCGGCTCTTCCCTATATAATCCAGCCTTTTAGGCTACTCTGCTCCTTTTACCTTTTTTTACCCTTTAACCTCCTGGCCCCTTGGTCTCCTGGCTCTCCCCTCTCTCCTCTCACTTCCTCCCATAGCCCGGCTCAGGGTAGTCATGTTTACTCTGGACTCTGGCTATGCTTTCCCTCACATCTACAATACACCTTCCATCATACTTATGAGCAGTCATGTCCTTACTTTTGTATCCTCCCCACCCCCCCGTGCGTGCGTGCTCAAAAAGAAGCCCTGTAGGAAAGTCCAAGAACCGGGTGGCCCAGGATGAGCTAGATGTTGGGAGACAGAAGAGATCTGTCTTCAAGATGAGCTTCAGCCCTAAATGAGGGGACCTGGCCCACAACACGGAGAAGGAAAGGGAACAGTAAAGCACTTCACTTTTAGAAGTAGGGAAAAGACCACACTTTCCCAGTTCGAATCCCGCCCAAGTGCTAGTTGGCTATATAAAATAACCCTGGATCATGGAACTGTAATATTAGAGCCTGTGCAAACCTCATATGGAGCTAAATTTTCTGGTCGCCATGTTAAAAATGTAAACACAAAAGAGAACGTTAGTTTTAGTACTAGATTTTATTTAGCTCACCACAACCCAAATACTAGCTAAATGTGTTGTCAATCTAACCCAATTACTAGTGTGATATTTTATGCATATCCCCACCCCCGTGGTGCTAGGGATCCAACCTGATGCTTCATTGTTCTAGGCAAGTGCTCTCCCATCAAGCCTTGCCTTTACATCCTCTTCATTGCCAAGTCTTTGGAAATGTACAGACTTCCATGTGTATTTCCCCGGAAGTTCTAAATAGGTCTTGCTCCACAGACAGGCAGACTTGCGGATGAGCAATGATAGAACACATACTGTGGCAGATAAAGATGGCCTCTCGAAAGTGACTTCAGCCCCGAGAAGGCTGTGCTTGCTGGACCGGCTGAGCCTGTGCCATCACCAGAGAGGCTGAAGGAGGCTGAGGGTGACTCAGGAACCAGAGTTCTAAGGTGAGGTCAGCTTAGCCTGATTTCAAAATCATGAATGCTTAGGTATGGCAAAGCCGTAGGTCAGGAGGTCCTGGCTTATCACTATCTCTCAGCTCATATCTTTCTTGGATCTCCTGAGCTCAGAGGCTGGCCAAAGTCTGAGATGGAGGACTCTTGATTATCCGTCGATGGCCCTTGCTATGTGCTCCCAAACCTGGCTGCTTTCCGGCCTCCAGCAATGCAATTAGAAGACCAGAATAGAAAAATGGTGGGGAGTGGGTGGGGAGCCTGACATCGACTGAGAGGTTCGGGACTACTCTTTCTGATAAGGCCAGCCACGTCAGACAAGTGAGTGAGGCTAGCCTACAATGGTGATATTGGAATAGGGTACGGTCCCACCCAGCAGGAGGGCCACTTGTTGCTACAAAAATTGTAACCTGATGTCCATAGATCTATCTTCCTATCTACCTTCTTTTCTTTCTTATTTAAAGAAAAACCCTAAGTACAGGTTTTCACATGACATTTTTGGGGGACAGGTGTGGGAGTCGAAACTGGATCTTGTTATGTAGCCCAGGCTAGACTTGAACTGCAGTGAGTAATCCTCCTGCTTTAGCCTCCTGCGGGGTTGCCACATCTGGCTTGAAATGTTTGTTTTGTTTTTTAAAGTCATGATGACATAAATGTAACGGGTCTAGCCTGAAGGACTAGAAAGCTGTCGGTTCAGTGTAATTAATTGCATTCACTGTTACCGCCCGTCACTCCCAACCAAACTCGTCATCAGACAGCAATTCTTCCCCTCTTCTTCCCTCCAGCCCTTGGGAACCTCTGTTCTACTTGGTACCTTTTTGTACTTGAATTGGCTTGTGCTGGGTGATGATGTAAATGGAATCATATTCATGGTTTTCACTGTCTGCCTTATGAAATTGGTTTTATTTTTATTTTCTTTTTAAATTTTATCTGCATGGATGTTTTGTCTCCGTGTATGACTGTGCATACAACATGCATGCTTGGTGCCTGAGGAAGCCAGAAAGGGACATCAGATCCCTTGGAACCAGAGTTATAGCCAGTTGTGAACTGTTACGTGGGTGCCAGAGTTGAACCCAGGTCCTTTGGAAGAGCAGCCAGTACTCTTAACCTCTGGGCCATTTCTCCAGCTCCTGAAATTAGTTTTTGAAGGTCAATATCTAATTCAAAGATTCTATTTTTTGTGGGTTTTGTTGGTTCTTTGTTATATTTATTTATTTATTTATTTATTTATCTTGGCAATTGGGGTTTTTTGTTTGTTTGGTTGGTTGGTTGGTTTTTTGGCTTTTCAAGACAGGGTTTCTTGGTGCAGCCCTGGCTGTTCTGGAACTTGCTCTGTAGACCAGGCTGGCTATGAACTCACAGAGATCTGTCTGCTTCTGCCTCCTGAGTGCTGGGATCAAAGGTGTGCACCACCATCACCCAGTGGGTTTTGGTTTTAAGACACTGTCTTGATATACAGCTGGACTGGCCTCGAATTTGAGATTTTTCTTTCCTCAGCTTCCTGAGAACCAGGACTGCAGGAATGTTCCGCCAAGCTTAAAGTCCCCTTCACACTCTGTGTGTGTATGTGTGTGTGTTCAGTTTTCTATTTTAAAACCATGGATTAGGTAAAATTGCTAACCCGAGGCTTTGGGAGATGGTGGCATAGAACTGAATTCCAGCTCTACTTTCTTCTTCTCTGAAGGCCAAGGGGTCCAGCCCTCCACAAACACAGGGCTTCAGATGCCCCACTGAAAGCATCCTTGTCCCACTCTCTAGGGAGGGTTCAGAGGTCTAGAAGCAGCATTGTGTAGTTTTCTGTGTACAGGTTTCTCTCTCTTCAGCTGGCTACCATGTGAGGCTGGTAACCAGGGGCTTTAGTTTGAAGGACACAGTCAGCTGTGCAGGAGGGAGTTGCCTGCGTACCACCATTCTTGTCAGGGCTGATTTATTATGTGTTTGCTGTATGCTGTGTCTGGTGTCCAGTTAGAAGGAGGGGGAGCAGGGTCCCTTACCCATCAGCCTGAGGAGACAGGTTGGTTAGGCTTGTGAGCGGGACTCATAATTCGAATCCCCTTGAGATCCAGAAGTCGACAAGGGCCAGGGGCAACTCTGGTAGGATGGGAAGCACATCCATGGCAGATGCCTCTAACCCTGGCTCTCTGACATTCCCTAGCATCCTGGAGGAGGTCCAGGTTGGCCTCATTGGCCCCCACCTTGGCTTTGGTCCATTGCAGTCCCTACTACGGTGTCTGTCAATTACATGGAATCAAGTTTGAGTCTTGAGGTCCCGAACCCCTGTCCACATCCTCTCCTAGCCTAGCCTGTCTGGTTAGTTCCCAGCATTGGCTCTGCTCTTACCAGTCTGGCTCCATAACCGTCTCCTTGAAGCGATACTATTTGCAGAATAAGAGGCAGCGGAGACTGACGTCAGCAGGATGGTTCTAGGTCCTTGCTTCCCTGCAGAGACGTTAAATAAACAACTAGGAACTAGCCAAAATAACTTCTTTATGTGACCTTTGCAAATCTGCCAGAGATCTACAGCAACTAAGCACAACCAAGAAAAAGCAGTCAGTGTTCAAGAGGTAGGAAAGGTCATGGCTTTGCGTTCCTATTCTGGATCCTTCCCAGAACGGTTCCAGCCTCCTCTCGTTCTGCTTGCAAACTGCACATTGAATTAGCAGCATTGTAATCTGTTTTAATACAGCAGCATTTGATACCAACAATGAGCACACCGACAAAAAACTTAAGAAAACAAAATTCCATTAATAGCCGTGAAAAATAGCTGGGGGTGTGGTGGCGCACACCTTTAATCCCAGCACTCAGGAGGCAGAGGCAGGCGGATCTCTGTGAGTTCGAGGCCAGCCTGGTCTACAGAGTGAATTCTAGGACAGCCAGAGATACACAGAGAAACCCTGTCTCAAAAAAATATATAATAATAATAATAGTAGTAGTAATAATAATAATAATAATAATAATAATAGGGAGAAAAAACAACAATCAAACTTAGAAATAAGCTTAGGAGGTGAGAAATTTATACCCTGAGAACTATAATCGGCTGCTAAAAGTAAAGAAGCTGTATAAACAGAGGATCATTCTGCATTTGTCAGTAGACAAATTTCATAAAGTTAATTAAGATGGTGGCTACTCAAGGTGGCTGGCAGTCAGTGCAGTCTCTCTCCAAATCCGAGTGATCTACCTTGCAAAAATCAGAGCAATCGTCCTAAAATTCATAGGGAAGCTCAAAGGGCCCAAAGCAGCTGGAGTAATGACAGAGGAGAACAAGAATAATGTCAGAGTTTCAAAACCTACCACACAGCTGTGGCAATGGAGACAGAATGGCTTTCACAGGAAGGCATATATACAGACCAATGAAATTCTGAAGATAATTCACAAGTAAACCCTCATGTATATGATCAAAAGTTGTTTTTGTTTTTGTTTTTGTTTTAAAGTATGTGCACTACCTCTGTGCAGGTGCCTGCCAAGGCCAGAAGAGGGCGTTAGATCCCCTGGAACTACAGATAATTGTGAGCCACCATGTGAGCGCTGGGAACCAAACTCAGGCTATCTGCAAAAGCACCAAGAGCTCTTAACTGCCAAGCCATCTCTCCATTCCTATTTTTCTAAAAAGATTTATTTTTATTTATTATGTACATTGGGGTTTTGCCTGCATGTATATCTGCGTGAAGATGCCAGATCATCCCCTGATCTGGAGTTACAGACAGTTGTGAACTGCCACATGGATGCTGGGAATTGGACCCTGGTCCTTTGGAAGAGTAGTCAGTGCTCTTAACCACTGAGCCATCTCTCCAATTTTTTTTTAACGTGTGTGTGTGTGTGTGTGTGTGTGTGTGTGTGTGTGTGTGTGTACACAAAGTGCAGCACATACTCACTTGGAGGTCAGAGGACAACTTTTGGAAGTCATTTCTTTCTTTCCACCACGTGAATTCCAGGGGTTGAATTTAGGCTTCTTGGTCTCATTGGCAAGGGACCTTATCCACTGAGCCATCTCATCAGCCCTGTGATCAAGAGAGTATGAGAAAATGAGAAAATGAAGTTGAACCTTGCTATCTATATAAAACCTAATTCAAAATGGGCCAAAGACAAAAATATAGAAACTAAAAACATAGAGTACTTTGAAGACACTATAGAGGAAGGAACTAATATATTGAATTTGGCAATGACTTCTTAGGTAACAATGTCCAAAACAGGTATTGAAAGAAAAAGATAAATTGGGTGATATCAAAATTTGAAACTTTTGTGAATCAAAGAACTTTTTCAACAGAGTGAAATGGTAGCCCACAGAATGGAAGAAGGTATTTATACATTACTATTTGTTACTCAGTCACACCCCCTTTTACATGCGGTCTGCCAATCACTGCAAAGACTTTTTCAAACAAAGAATTGAGTCATAAGGTGGCTGACATAAGGACAGAAGAGCCCCAAGTTTCAAATCCACTCCTCACAGGACATAGCTGAGGTGGGTTTATAGTGTAAAGCAGGGTGGTCTGAGTTCAGAAGAACTGGAGGCGAGAGTGAAAAAAAAAAAAATCTGTGACCTGTGCGCTTGTAACCAAATTTAAGGGCTCTTTATAGAACAAGTGTTAGGAAAATGGCCTTGTTAGCGTGCTTTGCGGATGGAGTTGAAATGCTCAAAAGGTCACTCTTGGGCACTTGCACAATTCCAAGTGAAGGGTCAAGGGTTTCAACTGGCTTGTATTACCAAGTGTAATACAGTGTAAGTGGTGGTAGCTATGGCAAAGCTAACAGGAGTCTGCGACTCAGCTAGGGGACTTCTGACACTGGTCATCAAAACAGGCGAAGCTAGAAATGCAAGGCTGGGTGTCCTGTGATTCCTTAAAGGCACACTGGACTTCACAGGCTCCTCGGAGTCCAGCCTCACAAGCCTGCCCCGATTTACACTGCTGTAGTGAATGACTCCCGGGGACCACCCGTACTTCTGACCAACCAGATTACCAACTGGAGGTTCCCAAAGATTTAATTGGCTACAACTTCTCACAGGCTGGGTAGAATATGTGACTTAAAACTTACTAACTTGTAAAGGATGCAATTCCGGAAATGTTAGACTGCTGGGCGGGGCACAGGAAGAGGGAGTATGTGGAGCTTTTCCTGGTCCTTGCAGGCCAACCAACCTCCCAGCCTGGAAACTCCCTGTGATCCAACATTCTAGACTCTAGAATTCTGTCTCTAGACTTTAGAGTTTTTATCCAGCTCAGTCTTGAGTGCTCCTCCCTAGAATAAAGGGCAGGTGGAACAGATAGTCCCCATTTTCCAGTAATTGCTTTTTTCAGTAAAGCTAATTGCACACACACACACACACACACACACACACACACACACACACACACACTGTCTAGGGGGCCTTAACCTGTTACCACATTAGTATAAGCTCAGGTCTTTTGGGGAGGGACTCTGTCTTAGTTAGAGTTTCTATTGCTGTGAAGGGACATGACCACACCACTCTTATAAAGGAAAACATTTAATTGAGGTGATGGCTTGCAGTTCAGAGGTTTAGTCCATTATCATCATGGTGGGGAACGTGGCCGTGTCCAGGCAGACATGGTGCTGGATACATCTTGATCAGAAAGCAATAGGAGCAAAGCTTAAGCAAAAGAGACCTCAAAGCCCGCCGCCACAGTGACACACTTCCTTCCAACAGGGCCATACCTTCTCCAACAAAGCCACAGCTCCTAATAGTGTTGTGGTCACATCTCAAGACATTCCCCCCACCCCCCACCCCCGAGAAAGACCACCACAGAGCTGATATCCGATGCAAAACACGCAGGGGTTTATTGATAACAAACAAACCCAGGTTTGGTCCGTGTCCAACATCCGACACAGCGGGTGGAGGAGGACGGCCCTGAGCTCTCAGGGTGAGGGGGTTTTAAAGGAAAAAACCACAAGCAGGGTGGTACAAGCCTTGGCATCATATGATTGGGTGAGGGTGTGTAACCTTTGAATTTACTGGTTGGGGGTTACAGTTATCATTTTTGGGCGGGCCTGGACAAGTCCCAGTCTCTGTCCTTGAGCTGCCATGGAGCCTGGCTGGCCTCGCACGTTCACATTGACCCCTGCATGTAGCTCTAAGTTGGTGAGGGGTCCCAGACAGTAAACAACTGGCTGAACCTTGAGCGGTCAGAGTACGTGCAGAAAGGGAGCTACTGCAAGGACTATGTCTTTTGTTCATGGCCCTCCCAGAAACTGCTTGTTCAGTCTCAGGAAACTGAAGTTGAGGCCTGATCTCTGAGAGAAGACTGAGCAGTCTGTTATGGTGTCTCTTTGGTCCTTTCAATAGTGCCACTCCCTAGGAGTTTATGGGGACCAATTACATCCAAACCACCACAGACTCTTTAAGAACAACAAAAAGATATTTCTGTCATTAAGATCATTACAGAGAGTTTTGGAGCTCTGAGCTAGGAACTGGGACAAAGGCCAAATAATGTATAAGTGAAATTTGTGTTATGGTACAGATACATAGACTAGTCAAAAAAAAAAAAAAAAAAAAAACTAGAGCGTTAGGATGGCAGTTGCTAAGGATATGGGAGGAAGGGCAATGGGAAGCATTCAATGGGGCTGTTTCAGTTTGAGAAAATGAGTTGGATCATGTGACTGTTTATTATTGTGCAATAAAACCAGTGTTTGGTGTAATGGAACTGGTCCACCTGCTCAAAATGGTTAGAATACCTTTTCCCCCTTGATGTTAGAGATGGAATTCAGGGCCTCCTGCATCTACTACTGAGCTAAGCCCTCACTCAAAATATTAAAAATTGAAACTGCCAGGGGAAAAATATTCTTTTCCAGCTGAAAACCTTTCTAGGTAAGTTGAGGATTTATTTTTTGGGTTTTTTTGTTTTGTTTTGTTTTGTTTTGTTTTGTTTTTTCGAGACAAGATTTCTCTGTGTAGTCCTGGCTGTCCTGGAACTAGCTCTGTAGACCAGGCTGGCCTCAAACTTACAGAGATCCTCCTGCCTCTGCCTCTGAAGTGCAGGGATTACAGGCGTGTGCCACCACCACTATGCAGGCCCTTCTGTAGGCTCTTATTACTGAAATAATTCAGAAATGGACTCAGAAGGAAGCTTGAGGACGTTATTAGTTTTAGAGGGTTGTTTGTTTGTTTGTTTGTTTTAAAGAACAGCAAAGTGTACATCTCAGAACAGGGAATAGAGAGGTGGGGAAGAGGAGGAGAGAAAAGGTACCCTGTCTTTTGCAGTGGAGGCTGGCAAGCGGTAGGGTCAGGGTAGAGCATCCGGAGGATGAGTGAGAAGACCCAGAGCACCAGAGAAAGCATGCTCAGGCTTCGGGTTGACACCTGGATGAAAGAGACAGAAAAGAAGGGGAAGGGAAAGTTAGGCTCCTCCGAGTCGGGACTGAGAAGCAGATGAACGGTATGGCCGGCACAGTGTTACCTGATGGACTTCCGGGTTTCACTGAGGCGGGCGCCTCCAACACGGTCTCCTTACAGGGATAATTAATCTTTCCTCACCTCAGCATGTTTTCAGATGAGTAGAGGGCAGGGTGAGTAACCCCTGGTCACAGGCTTGATGAGGCCAGCTGACTCACTCTTAAAAGGACACAGTAGTATGTAATTTAGAACATCAGGTCTCTACCCACTAGAGGTAGAGTTCAGATTCCAGGATTTTTGTTTGTTTTGAGAGAGGGTTTCTCCATGTATGTAGCCCTAGCCATCCTGGAACTCACAGAGATCCATCGCCTCTGCCTCCTAAGTGCTGGGAATTAAAGGCGTGCGCCACCACCTCCAGGCTCAGATTCCAGGTTTTTGACCTCTTTACCTTTGCCCCCGTGGGTCTCCACTAAGCTCTTCTACCTCCACTTTCTCCCCACTCCATATTTCAGTTGAAAAAGGAGTCTTATCCAGAAAAGGGCGGGTAGGAGCCAAAGCCTCAAAGCTCTAGACGACTGGAACATCCCTGCCCCTGGCCTTCACACTTCCGACCTTTGTTTCCTGGGGTTTTATGAAATGTCCTACTGTGCTGTTTCCATCCTTCCCTCTTCTCACCAAGTGGGAAACTTGCCAAAGGGCCCAGACCTGATTGACAGGAACAGGGCTTTGGGCATAACAGTTGCCTGCCATTGGGTACAGGACTTAACAGGATTTTATTTCCCAAAAGAAATCAAGGTGATGAATTAGTGAGCCTTGGAGGGTTCAAGTCACTGGAGGTGTCCATGCAAACCAAAGGGAACAAGAAACAGCTTATTCTGATCCAAATATGAGTGACCATGGCCCAAGGACACAGACTCAGGTCGCCCTGAACAAGGTGTTCCACTGTGAAGGCTTTACAGAAGCTTTTATAGTCGCAGAACAAGACAGTCATAAATCGATGTATTTACTAGTCATTGATGGGGACATCAGGTCGGTTGGCGACAGCGAAACCTGGACACTTCAGATGTCATCTGGTGAACATTCTTAGCTTTGGGGTTGATAGAAAGTAATGATATACTAAGCCAACACATTCCAAAGGGTTACTATAAGTCAAAAGGATGTTTGCTCAGATACACAGGGTGCTGGTAAGCGGATATTAAGGGGACAGTCTTTATAGCCCAGGATAATTTTGGCTCTTAAGGGAACTTAGTTTGCAGAGGAAAACATGATCACGCCTGACTTGTTTTCTCTATGGCTGTAGAAGGAATATGCCTTCCCAGTGAGAGATCACTCTGCAACTTAGAGATTAATAAAGGGAAAAGCTCTTTAATCGCATGTCCCCGGTTCTGGCTAGTGTACAAAAGGGAGCCAGCCTCAAACAGATAATGTTACTAACTTTGTATCCTAACCATAGGCTTATATATTTCATGTATGTCGTCATCCATAAAGCTCTTTTAGGTCCCGGCCCCAGGTTACACCTTGAACAATTTAAACAAAAACAGGAGACTGCAAGTCTGGCCGCTAAGGCAGATGGGAGATTTACACAGCAAAGATATTGTCAGAGTTCTTTGTAAGTACACCAGTGTTGATCTTTTCCAATTGTTGTTACTGGGGTCATCTTGCCCACCTGGCTGAAGCGTGAATTTCTTTCCTTTCTTTCGAAACAACGTTTCTCTGTAGCTGTCTCCTAAAACTAGCTCTGTAGACCAGACTGGCCTCGAACTCAGAGATCCTACTGGCTGAATTGTGCAGTTTCGTAAGGAGAGATCCTGGGGTTTAATAGCACACCGTGTCTTAATGATGGCTATCGCTCTGTATCGCCTCCTTCAGCTGCCCCTAAGAGACAAGGGGCATGTTCTCGGATGGAGAAATGGGTTCTTACCACCTGATGGCTGGCTGTCAGTCAGGGTTGTCTCTTTTGTTATGGGAATGAAGCCTAAAGGCTGGTCAGTCCTGGTGAACAAACATTTAGAGAAGCCTTAATCTCTAAGAGGCCTGGTTAGTGTAGTACCTGTCTTCGAGGTATTGTACACCGTCTTTAGTGCAGCCCTTTACCCTATCACCAGACCCATAGCTGTTGTGAGTCTCAGATTCCTGTATAAACTGGAGATAATACTGGCCGAGGCAAAAGACGTGGAGGAGAGATCGATGGGAGGCTGTGTAGCTGGCTAGTGATTCTTAGATAGGAAATGCCGAAGAAAGACGGGGGATGTATCTCAGCAGTACTTACACTGCATGCACAAGGTCCTGGGTTCAATCCGCTGTGCTGAAACGCTAAACGAAGATCTGTGCTCATTCTGTCGCCTCCGTCCTTCTGATCTAGATGAGTCTTGGGGGGGGGGGGGAGGACAAGGCCTCAGTACTAGGCACGGTAGATGCAAGCAGACAGCTTTTCTGAGGAGCTGAAGTTTGAGTTGATTCTTTTTTTTTAATTTTTAATTTTTTATGTGCCTTGGTGTTTTGCCACAGGCATCAGGTCTTCTGGTACTGGAGTTGCAGACAGTTGGGAGCTGCAATATGGGTTCTGGGTATCGAAGCCGGGTCCTCTGGAAGAGCAGTCAGTGCTCTTAACTGCTGAGCCATCTCTTCAGCTCCTTGAGCTGATTCTTAAGGGGAAACAATTGTTTTTAAATTGTGTGTGTTTGTGTGTGGGGGCGAATGTGAATGCAGGTGCTTGTAGGGTCCAGAAGAGGGATCAGATTCCCTGGAGCTAGTCACAGACGGTTGTGAGTTTCCTGATGTGGGTGCAGGGAACCCAACTCAGGCCCTCTGCAAGAACAGCAAGCGCTCTTAACTGCCGAACTAGAGCTGATTCTTAATGAGCAAAGTGGCCAAGAGCTGGATGAGAAGGAAGGCCGAGCCATCCCAGAAAGCTTCTTAGCAGTGTCCCCATGTCCCCACAGAGCTTCTGAAGTTACAAGCAGAGTGAGGTGCAAAGACAAAGCATCCTTTTCCCAGACCATGGTGACAAGAACTCTTTGTGATGTGACTTTGGAGTCTCTGGGATGACACAGATACTGGGTCACCTCCACATGACAGACTGCAGCCTCCCTCACAAACCCGGGAGTCTGCCGAAGGGAGGCTTCCAGGCTTATCAGGTGCACGCAGCTACTTTCTGTTGCCCGACTCTTGATCCGTTTCTGGACGTGCTTCCAGCAGACGGCCTTCCCTGGATGTAACTGCCCCCATCCACCCACATCAGTCAGCACTGGGCGGATTGCAGGGTGAAGGGTACAATCCCTTCAGGAGTGATAAGGAACCATGAGGTCAAAGTGAAAGCTGATGCTTCCTCTTTATTCTCTGTCTCCCATCTTCTTGCTTAGCACCATCCCCCAAACTTAGAAGAAGAGTGTCTTTCTTTCCTTAATCCTGTGGAACGAGTCCCCCCACCCCCTTTTCTTTGGTGAATCATTCAGCAGCGAAGGGTATGGTGCTACAGATTCTGGTGGTCCAGCTTTCTGAACTCAGCTTCTCTCCACTCACAGTTGAAGATGCAGCCTGGCCAAGCGGGCAGAGATGACAGCAGGCTGACTGCTTGTAGAGAGGGATGGGTGGATGTGGGTTGGATTTTTACTTCCTTACCAACTTCTGAGGATTAGACAGTATATCAGAGCCTTATGATGGCGCAATGTTTGGCTTCCACCGGATTCCATCTGGAGAAAGACAGAAGGTGAATGTCAGGTGGAGGCTGGGAGACGCAAGGCGAGCCCTGCTCCCAGGAGCCTGAGGAGTGCTCAGGGACATCGTCTTATTAGAGCCGGACCCCTGAGCATGCCGTAGAGGATTTCAGGATGAGTCGGAGGAAAGCAAGGTGAGCAAGCTCCGAGAGTATTTGGAATCCTGGCAGTAGGGCAGCTGAGGCAGGAAGATGGTGGCATGTTTGAGGTGAGCCTATACTGCAGAGTGAATTCTAGGTCAGTCTGGGCTCTAGATGAGGCCCTGTCTAAAAATAAAAAGGAAATAGAGGCACCTAAGAAGAGGACATCATAAATTGTGGGGTGTGAGTAGCGCTGAGACAGCCATGGTTAGGAGACCCTTTATTTCCATTGGAGAGGTTTGTTTCAGGATAGTGGCTGCCCATTGAGCAATCCAGACCTCCTCAGACCTTTGTCCTGGGCATGTTTACAGAGCAGGATTGAGTGTTTGTTCTGAAGAAGTTGGAGGTGGGTTTGCCAGCAGTTGAGAATTACCTTGCAGTTTCCTTCTGGGAATATAGAGATCAAGCCTCCCTAAAGGGTGGCCCGTGAGCATCTAAGACCAGAACTACCTTGGGGTTTGTTAGAAGCAGATTCTAGGTACAAGAGGAGACCCAAGGAGTTGGCCATCTGGGGCAGAAGCCAGGAATCTGTCATTTTGGTCCTCTCCAGGAAGTAGATACAACGTGAACTTTATAAGCCAGGGAAGTCGGAGCCAGCTCTGTCCGCCGCTGAGTTTGAGGCCGCCAGCAGGATACCTGTCCTCTCTGGGCATCAGTCTCATTATCTGGAGCAGGAATGCTAGACTCCGAGTTGTGAATGAGGCAATGTCTGTGGAAACTCCTGGAACCAAATACGTCCTTGATAAACACTGTCCCCATCACCATTCATCTCTGGCCCTAACCTCTACTCCACGGACTTCCTTCTACTGTCTGGCTTGAATTGCTCAGAAAAATCTCAGCTACTTTCCCAGAAACCCTTGTGGATAGTTCCTTCTCTCTGGGGTCAGAAGTTGGGATGCTGAGAGCAGAAGTTAGCAAGGGAAGCTGCCCCCCACCCCGACTCCTGTTCACTATCTGTGTGGGGTGTGTGAGAGAGGATGGGGTCGGTGTGTCACCCTTCTAGACAGAGCTCGGCCTCATAGCAGCTGGAGCTCAGGGTCTTGGGTCTGAAGAAGCTATGCCTAACTGACACTGGAGGGATGGAGGACACAGGGGAGGTAGGAAGGATGACGGCTCTCCATGTGGGGCTCTTCTCTACCGGTCACCGGTGCTCTGCCACCCGAGGGTGCTGCTTCTTGTTCTGCTCCTCAGTGCAGAAAGAAAATTTGGGGCATTGTTTGAGACAACCATGTAACAACAAGGCCTGAGGAGAAATGGAGGCTGGTGTGTGCGTGTGTGTCCGTGCCCGTGTCCGTGTCCGTGTCCATGTGTGTGTGTGTGTGTGTGTGTGTCCATGTGCCCGTGTGCGTGTGCGCAAGTGCACTCGAGTTTATGTGTAGTAGCAGAAACCCACCCCCACCTTGAGAAAATCCCTTCTATCATTTCCTCAATTTCTAAAGCCTTTGAATTGGCCCTGGAAGAGCCACAGGTGGTCAAGCCCCTGGGCCTCCAGGTAGGTGGGGCTGGGATGGGTGGGGCCTGGGAAGACTCAGGGCTCCAGGGTTCTCCAGCGCACTTCCTCTCCTCCAACCAGCCACCACATCTTGCAGTCCTTTGTTTCTAAGTCTGCTCCATCCTGCCTCAGCCCCAGGAGACATCCTGACTGCCTGCTGTGTGGCACTGGGACAAGCCTCTTAACACCTTGCTTTTTTCCTGTGGCCTAAGGAGGACTTCACTCCTTGCTGATGTTTGCTTCTTTGAAGCTTCTTTGAAGACTTGTGGGGGGGAATCCATATTACGTCTCAGGGTCTGGAAGACTCGGGGAACTTCTGGAGGATGCTAACATTGTCTCCTCCCCAAACCGAACTCTGATTGACTTCGTGGAGAGCGTGTGGATAAAAGGCCCGCAGTCAATGTTATCTGTGTGCGATATCCCATCATGCCGCAGATCGGCATAGCACGTTCTGCACTTGGGATTATCAGGAGTCTCCCCTGTGTCTTCCTGGGATCTGCTGCTTGGTGCCTCACTGAAGTTGAGCAGGTTCCTTGGGAAGGGCATAGGCCTGGGAAAGGAATCTCAGAGGTCTAGATGTCGAACTTGGCCCTGATTGACCCTGTGACTTCAGCACGTTGTTTAAATTCCGTTATGAAATGGAAGCTGGGCCTTTCTGGGGCTCTGCTGCCACATCTGGATATTGGACCACCTGCTGTGGGTTTCACCGGGTTATCTGAGGCCTAGAGAATATTCGGGATATGCAGATGTCTTAAAAATAATAAAATATTCTGCAGGTGTTGAGTTTGGGTGCTCTTTCTTGAACCCAAGCAAACAAACAAAAGTTAAAGACGCCCGGCTTGCCTTTTGACAGGAAAAAAAAAAAAGTTTTCTTGTACACACTTCATGGCTTGTTTGTCTTGTGAAGTACAAGCTTGGACTAGAGGCTATGCCCTCCATTTGGCGGGCTCAGCACTCTGGTCTTTAGGGTCAGCTTGTCCCAAGTGAATTCTGATCATTTTGGTTGTAGGAACCTCTCGGAGCTTCTGGGTTCCTGAGAGGAGGCGGCCCTTGATCCTTGCTGGCTGGGCATTCTGAAGTCCTTCAGAGCTTCCTGGTGCCTTTGGATGCTAGGAAGGTCACAGATGGCCACAGAGGGCTGCCCATCAGAGAGTAGCAAGAGGTTGTGCCTAGCACGGTTCTTCCATCCTCTGTGAGAGATACAAAGCTCAACCCAGAACTGACTTAGCCCCCACCCTCAGCATATGGAGCTTGGTAGGGACAAGTTCCTCCTGGGAATGAATGGGCTGGAGGGTCTGGACAAGCCTAGTGAAGTCAGAGCTGTTCGAAGGTGCTATCTCCAAGTGTTGTGGGGTATCCACCAGAGAAGACTGCTCAGACGTTTGTTTAAGCCAACAGAAAGTCTTTATTAGCCAGCCGGCAGCTACGCTGAGTGTTGGGATCCCAGTGTAGCACTGAGCCCTTCTCAGGGTGTGCTTGTAACCACAAAAGCCATGTCCTGGATTGACATACTTCAGTTAACAGAAACAGTTAGTCAGACACAGAACTACAGAAGCCAGAAAGCAACGTTAGTACATTTAGAGACTTTCCCACAACTATGGACTTCGATGGATTGGGTCTTTGTTTTCAGTTTTGGCTGATGGTGCTGCCTGCATGCTGAATTTCATGGCTATACTTCCATCATGGAGTCAGCTGTGCTAAGGTCTGGGGACCTGTTAACATGGCCGGTCTCTTTCCTCCACTGTCTGCCCTGGGTATGGCTTGTCATGTATTCTTATGCTATCCAGAATTCCATGTGCTACCTATCATCTTGGGCCAGACCTCTACTTATTCAATTGATCCCCATAGCCTTGAGGATCCCTTCTCTCTTGTCTGTACAAATTCTACCTGCTGTTCCCGTGTCTTCCCATTTGACAGCCGGCCAAGTGACAAATGAAAGCCAGTGGGTGCAGACCACTGTCCCCTTGGCCTACCGTGTGATTTTAGGAGACAAGGCAGCATAGCCATTATTTTATTTCTTGAACAACCATTGAGTGTCTATTGCATGCCAAGCCATCTGTGCATTGGGGATGCTGTGTGAAGAACAGGCAGGCCTCTGCACCTGTGAGGTTGACATTGAAGTGAGGTCAGATTGTCACAAGCTTCTGACCTTGTGACACTGCTATGCAATAGAATTACAAAAAAAAGTATCTCATAATGTTTTAAGTAAGTTTGTGATTTCATGTTGGGCCTCATCCGTAGCTATTTTGGTACATGTGGCCTATGGGAATGCTCAGAACCAGTTAGAGGGACCAGTGATAAAAATGTTGGGTCAAATAAGAAGGAAGAGAGATGATTTCAGTCCTGAACACTGGGATAAATTTTAGGGTATGGTAGCCCCTGGATAATTCCTCAAATTACAAGGTTATATTGCTACTGCTGCTCTCTTGGGGTAGTGATGGACATGCATGGCTAATAGTTTTCCTGGTGTAAGGTTTAGGTTTCTTTTTCTTTCCAGATTTCTCTCTGGGTTCACAAGGCAGAGTAGGTCAGCTTCCTAGAAAAAAGCTCTGTGAGGCCCACCCTAGCTATTTCTTGAGGTATGCACTTTAGGAAGAAGAATCGAGTTTTGTTTGAGGTAATCAGTAAAGCAGCAGGTCTGAGGTTAACTACTGCAAATTGACATTGAAAGTTATTGCCATGCAGGTCAAGACAGCCACTGATAATCTGAATTCAATCCCTGATCCCTGGGACCCACGTAGTAGAAGGAGAGAACCTCCCCAAAAGTTGCCTTCTGACTATACATGCACTGTGGCATACACACACACACACACACACACACACACACACACACACACACAGAGAGAGAGAGAGAGAGAGAGAGAGAGAGAGAGAGAGAGAGAGAGAGAGAGAATGCTTAAAAAAAACCCCAAAGCACTTACATGTAAAGGAAAGAAAGGGATGGCTAAGACAGTCTGTGCAGGCTTAGAAAGCTGGAAAGATAATCAAGATTGGCCACCACTCAGACACTGTGTTTTAGATTGACAGTGTCACGGGCAAAGGTAACAATAGTTCCTCTCTTTTGGGCCAATTTGTCTGTCAAAGGGCAGGACGTGGTAAAGTTGAGTGGACAGACACACAGGATGAAGACTCTAGAGGCACCAAAGTAGAACTTTGCCCCTTTGTCTCTTCAAATGTAAAAAACCCAGAGTGAGGTTGGCATGCTGCAACCCTGGCTGACTGGGTGGTTCCAAAAAACACCCACTCATGTCTCCTTCTCCCTGAGTGAAAGGAAGTTCTGTGAGGCTGTGTCAGCTGGTAGTCACCAGGGTCATCCAGAGAGACCAGCGAGCATGCAGCCAGCAGTAATTTGCGCGCTTGTGAAAGAGGAGTCCTTGCTTCACTCTCTGGAGAACTGGATCCACCCCACCCTCTGCAGAACTTACCACAATGTCAGTACCCAGCTGTCACAAGAAGGGATGTGTATCACAGGAGGTTTCAGAATTGGGGATTACTAAAAGCAGGCATAAGTACCAGATTCGGGTTTTAAAAAAGTGGAATAAAAAGCTTTTGGTCAGCGTCATTTCCACCCGTTTTATTTCTGTGGCTGTGATAAAACACCCTGACAAAAAGAGAAAAAAAAAAAAAAAACTCGGAGGAGAAAGGTTTTATTTGGCTCACAATTCCAGGTCATAGCCCACCATTGCAGGAAAGGCCAGGTGGGACCTTGAGGCAGCTAGTCACATCACATCCAAGAGCAGAGGAAATAAATGCATGTGTGCCTCATGCTCAGCTTACTTCCTCTGCTCTTACGCAACCCAGGGCCCAGCACTTGGTAATGAAACTGCCCACGTTAGGCTGGGTCTTCTTACCTCAATTAAGGCAGTCAAGACAATCTCCCACAGACACACCCATCGGTCAACCTGATCTAGACAGTCCCCCATTGAGACTCTTCCTGCCAGGTAATTCTAGGTTCCGTCAAGTTGAATATTAGAACTAACCATTGCAACTTCTTTAATGTTTCATTCATTTCTTTAGTGTGTGTTTAGTAAGGAGGGGCCATACAAGGAAAATGACAGTCAATGTTCTTGTCTTCAACATGCTAACAAAGAAGCTAAACAAAACTAAATATTCTATAAGAAAACAATCCTGCTGTTTGTGGTGGTGCATGCTGGTAAACAATGCCGAAGAAGATGAGGCAGGAGGATCAAGAGTTCGAGGCAAGCCTAGGCTACATATTTAGTGGGCTGGGAGATTGCTCAGTACAGGGCTCTAAAGTTAGTACCTAGAACCCATGTCAAAAAAAAATATGGGTACAGTGACATGCATATGTAATCCTAAGCCTGAGGAGGCAGAGATAAGTGCATCCCTGGGACTCACTGGCCTGACAGCCTAACCTTCTCAAGGAGCTCAAGGTCAATGACAGACCCTGTCTTAAAATAACAACAACAACACAGCTGGGGCCAGGTGGTGGTGGTGGTGGCGGCGCACGCCTTTAGTCCCAGCACTCGGGAGGCAGAGGCAAGTGGATCTCTGTGAGTTCGAGGCCAGCCTGGTCTACAGAGTGAGTTCCAGGTTAGCCAGGGCTACATGGTGAGATGCTGTCTTAAAACAACAACAAACCCAAAACTAAAAAACTAAGGGAGCGTGATGAGATAGTTTAACGGGTAAAGACTCTTGCCTGAGTTTGATATCATGGAAAGAGAGAACTGACTCTCACACATTTTCTTCTGAACTTCATGTGTGTATTGTGACAGACAGACACAGATACACACAGACACATAGGCACACACACACACACACACATACACACACACACACACACACACACATTTTCTTCTGAACTCCACATATGACAGACAGACAGATACAAACAGACACATAGGCACACACATATACACACATACATACATACATACACATACACATGAATAAATTAATTTAAAATTAACAAACAAACACAAATGGATGGCATCTGAGGAGTGGCACCTAAGGATGTCTCTGGCCTCCACATGCAAGGCACATACAATATTTGCAGAACACCCACATGAACACAGGGCCTATGCGTGTGTGTGTGTGTGTGTGTGTGTGTGTGTGTGTGTGTATGCATGTGCATGCATGTATCACTACACGATAAATAAAGCTGACTATGGCTGGAAATGACTCTTGCCATTGCTTCTCTAACAGCTCTAACTACAGACTAGAGCCTGTCAGCCAAAAGCAATGTCAAGTTTTGGGGCCATCATTATTCTGTGGCATTTGTCTCTCCCATCAATGGCTTTTGTGGGAGAGCTACCCATTTCTCTGTGGGAGGCCTGCTCCCACTTTTTCCCCAGGGTATTCTTGAGGAGTGAGGAGTGAGAAATATTTAGATAGAAGGATAGAGGGGAGAGAAACAGATAGAAACACAGGATAGCTCAGGAGGGCCTGGATCATTATCCATTGGCCCCTTCTGTCTCTTCTAAAGGGCTTTTTTAAATAAAATGCCAAGAGGTGGAGCAAAAGACCTCCCCCTAGCACAGCCAAGTGCAGACCCTTTCCAATGACCTGGTAACCACATACATGGTCAAGCAACCTCTAATGCAGCTCTCCTAGGTAAAGCAAGCTCAGGTGTCACTAGGAAACCTTTGTGGGCCTCCACAATTCCCTCTTCTTGATATAATAACCCCCAAGACCCTCAGTTAGACTGTGCCTGTCTTAGGTTGTCCTTGATTAATTTTACATACATATATTCAGGAAGCTATCAAGAAGAAAGTTGTCTGTCTTTGGCTACCAGCCTCTGGCAAGAGGGGGTACAGAGCCTAACTCAGCTCTGACTTAGGCAATCCCTAGGCTGCCACACCTCCCAGTAAAGGAGTAGAGGATAATAAATATGAAAATATGAAATATCCTTTTTGGAATGGGTCTAAGATGACTACAGCAGTCTTAGCTGAACCAAGCCCTTTTCTAAATCAAAACTCTCTCCTAACAAATGTTCAATAAAAATTTCAAGAGACTATTTTGATTCCCAGGAGAAAATAGTCATTTCAAAACACTTCAAAGTATCCACTCAAGTAAACAAAAACTCATGCTAATTATAAAGACATTTTTAGCTGTTTAAGTAGCTAATATATACATGTGTTCCTACCACATCAATAGAATTTCTGTACAAACTAACTTGATTGTGGGAGGCCTACCCCTTTCTAAACAGAAACAGAGGAGGAGTGGAAACTTTTAGGAAGAAGACAGAAAAGCTCCCCTAATTATGACACCTTCACTTAAGTTTTCCAGGGGCCATTAAGACTATAAAATTATATTTTGAACTATCATAAAAAGTGTTCAAATATATCTGAAGTTAAAGAGTAATAAAAACTTCAAGATACTTCTAATGTGATTGATTTTGTTTATCCTTTAAAAATTAATGTTACCTAATTTGTCCAGACTAGACAGATATTGATGGAATAATAAAAACAATTCTAGTACATATTTACACTTTTTACAAACTTACATTCAACATTTACACTTTTTACATTTACAAGTAGCATGAATATCACTATACATATTTACACTTTTTATAAACTTTTATTCAAAAGAAAACTCTATAGAACTATTTTACAAACTTTAGCACATATCTAGAAGAGATTTCTTAACATCACTATACATATTACAACTGACATGAATATCACTATACTTATTTATACTTTTTACAAACTTATATTCAAAAGGAAACTCTATAGAACTATTTTACAAACATTAGCACATATCTAGAAAAGATTTCTTAAAATAACTATATTATTCTTCCAACAAGACAGAGAGTAATTTTCTTTGGGCCTCTTTTGAAAAGTGGGAATAAGAATAAACTGTTAGTTTTCAAAGAATAGTGCTGCTGCTAAACAGTACTTTTTGCATTCCAGATCTTTTATAAAAATTCTATTGAGAGCTATCTCAGTTTACAGCAAGCCCAAAAAGGAAGAAAGGAGAACGAAGAGGAAAACCTCCTAAGGAATATTCTCTTTGAATTGCTTAGCTGGCAACTCCACAACGGTCAATTTCCCATCATGGGAAGATAATTGTCTAAGTTGGAGTTGGGTTCCAGACCTGCAGCATTTAGCAGGCTCCTATGCTAAGCTATTGCCCTGAAAGCTCAATGTGTGGCTGAGTGGCTTCACTGCCCTTACAGGTAGCTCTTTGTACCACACAGTTATGTTGTTTTTAGGGGGCTGTAACACTTGTTGCTAGTGGCTGTAACACTCAGTGCCAGTGGACTGTAACACTCAGGACAATGTCACTCCCCCAAAGTCACCTTTCCCACTGGGCCCTCTCAGTCATTCAGGAACCAGCAGAAATGTGCTCAGCAGCAGATGGTTTCTAGCTAGGGCTGTCTCTTTACCCAAACTCATTACAGCTCCTCTGAGTGCCACAAAACAAATGTTGCTGAAACTTCCTTCCCCAATACAGCAGCACTGTGGGTTAGCATTCCTGAGAGATCTTGCCTCGGGGCAAGCATGGAATTACCATATTGGGCTGCTATAAAGCTCTTAGAAAAAACTTCCTGTGCAGCTATTAGGAACCATCTTTCTTAAAGGAACCTGCATTGGAACAGAATTGATGTGGCTCAGGTTCCATTTCATTCCAGCTTTTCTGGAGAAATGTCAGCAGCTATGGTATTATTGGAGCTGACATTTCTTTGTTCTACACACCTCACCAAACTCAGACAGCCATCAAGCTTCTGAGGGTACAATTTCCCCCTTCTTAATGTTTTAAAGCTGCATCTTAAGATTGCCATGAGCTCTTTTAATGATGCCAGTGTTTTTCACTTGCATTTTAAGCACAACCTAAGTTTATTTGCCTGTACGTTTTTTTCATACCTAAAACAATTTTCCAGTTATGAACCTCTCTGTCCCTTGCTTTCTTAAGGTTTTTGTTTGTTTGTGTTTTTTGTTTTGTTTTGGTTTTTTGAGACAGGGTTTCTCTGTGTAGTTTTGGTGCCTGTCTTGCATCTCACTCTGTAGACCAGGCTAGCCTCGAACTCAGAGATCTGCCTGGCTCTGCCTCCTGAGTCCTGGGATTAAAAATGTGCTCCACCACTGCCTGGCTCTTAAGGGTTTTAAAATGACTTGAAGAGCATCATTAGCATCTTAATTGCCTCCTGAGGCATCATCTGTTTCTCCTTTTCTGGAAGTAAAGCTAAGCTTTCTAGCAGTGCTTGGGGTAAAAATAGCATTTTTAGCTGAAAAGGCAGAGTTTTGGGGCAGTGCAGTATTGGCAGTATTTCCCTTGGGCTTTTTGTTGTTCTATTATGGGGAATATTTGAAAGTTTTTGTCCCAGTCTATCTGCCTTTTCTCTGGGCCTGCTTGCCTATGCTGCCTCGCTTTTACAAACTACATTTCCCAAGCTGCCTTT